>JAYMTS010000546.1:0-10404 GCA_036898005.1 Geranium phaeum
GGTTTGCAGCTGATTGAAATCCTAATTATTTGTTGTTGGAGATGATTTGAAGATCACGAGTGAGGCAAAAAAAAAGACCGTATTAGTTGACAGTTTGTTTACATATAAACTATCTTTACAAATTTTGTCTACAAATATATGTTAAAAGAAATATAAGCAATTTCCCAAAACTCTTATAATCAAGGTGTAACTTGACTATTAACTAGGACAATTTTAGTGGGTTATTTAAATAATTTTATAAACTTAATTTTATTCATACTATTTCAAATAGCATTTATCCCTAGTACTTTATGATTTGGAATAATCATATTTAAGATACAATATATAATCATATGCATAGAGAAAGAATCAGCTACGAATGGTTGTTCCATCGTCTGAACGTCCGAACACATCTCGGCCATTTGATTTGGGTTGTATGTTCGGGTGCTAGCAGATATTTACACGTGGCATAGATAGAAGTCAGGCTTCGTTATATGGTATTGGACGGAAGTTTGAGGTTAGATTTGTCAATTCACGGGTTCCCATTAATCAATTAGTCGACAATCGTGTACCCAGAAAATTCACGCTCCACTTTCAGATTTGATTTTCTATCCGCCTCAATCTTTGTTTTTGGCGATTCACTGCTTCGAGGTATTGTTTTCAGCCCGTTAGCTTCATCAGCTGCAGGTAAGCCATGCTCTGATCGTGATCTAGGTCATTCGTCATTATATTTTAGCTGTCACTCGTATTTTCATAGTTAGGGTTTAATAATAATCGATTGTGTGCTTATTTGAGTTTCAGAATCACATTGTACCGAACTTCTACCACCTTCAGTGCATATTGTACTATAGATGTTAGTCTGTGTAGCATCTGCAAATTCAAACACCATTGTAGATGAAGTCACACAATGCTGATACATAACAACTGGTTACATGATACACTAACATACTCTAGCTGACACATTAACATATCAATAAGTGACGGCTACATTGATACTGCGTGGTTGACACATTAATGTACTAACATTGATACACACATGCGTGTGCTATTTTTTGAATTTTTCTTTTGCAATGTCCTTCTTCGTCGTCGTCGCGATGTGTTTGGTATCGATTTAAGTCGTTTCTGGGATTGTATCGTTTCTGATTTATGTTGACCACGTTCCACATAAATCGCGCGCACATGTTTTCAAAGGGTTTTAATCTTGTGTATAAACTGTCGAAAATGCTTTTTAACAGTTACGACAGTGAGTTTGGCGACGGATTTTCCGTCACCTGATACATCAAAGATTAAAAATGATCCAATGGGTGTGGCAAGTTCGAACGTTCGTACCCGACACACCCATTTGTAGCGAAATGTTTTCTTATATATATATGCTATTCTACCTAATTATACATAATACGGAAACTAGTTTAAAGTATAGAATTTGAGCCTTAAATATAATATTGAGTGGGAAAGAGTTTAAAAGTAGTCATAGATGATACTATATTATTAAAAAAAACTAAAAAGTCGTGACTCATTTATAATTTATTTAACATTTACAAAAAAATATATTAAAATAATTTTGAATATTTTATTCTATTTGGGCTTAGTACGTAAAAAAATTGTTTTATTTCAATATATCAATTATTAAAATTGTTTCAATTCAATTTCAAAATTATTTTTTATTTCATATTAAAATCTAATTTTTTCAAATTAGTATTTTCCAATCAAAATTAATTTGAAAAAAACAATTCAAAAGGTCCTAATGATACAAATAAAACAAATTTGTAGCCACATGTGTCTGAGATGTTATTTTCTAGAGGTGGTTTGATTTGGAAATGAGCTAAAACAGCTGAATAATTTTAATTTGACATTAAAGTTTCACAAAAGAAATTCCTCTTTTAAGTTATAAAAATGGTTAAAATATATATAAATTTCATAATTTTTTAATGTACCATGTTCATGTCATGGTATTGGAAATGGCAATCACACATGTCTCCATGGAATTTTGGTGGCCAATGTTCTCATATTTTTTATCATTGAAGTAATGAAGTAGCTGAGCTAAGGACATTCCTATTCAATTTCCATGTGCTTAATGGCTCATTCACTGTCAAAATCAATCCAAAAGAAAATGTATGAAATTTACAGAAAACACAGTTGTCAGTAATGGGTATGTCCTGATTTGATTACACTTTCAAAAACAATAAACCAAAATGGAAATAATTTAAAAATGAATTAGGGACCATAAATTTCTGATAATCAGTCATTGTTCAGCAACAGACAACACATCAAGCAAATCCCAATTTCATTTCCAAATGCTTCTTGTTTACTGTACCTCTCTTCTTTGCTGCAAGCCATCTAAACCTATCACCTACCACTGAAAACTCCATCTCTTCTTCTTCTTCTTCTTCTTCTTCTTCATCCTCACCATCACAGCCATTCTCAAGTTCTTGCTCTTGTTCTGCAGCAGCAAAAACAGCAACTTTGGTGCCATTTTTGGTTCTGTGATTTGGGTTTTCAGAAAGGTGTGAACTTGTGGCTGAAAGCTCCAGCCCAGCTTAGATTTGGAGACCTTTTTGCTCAAAAGTGAAGACCCAAAAAGGAATTCAAGCATTTGGGGAGTTTCTGTCATCTGGGTTCTTTTTTTTTGTGGAGATGGGGTTTTGTTAGTGCAGGTTAGAGATTTGTGTTGAGGGGTTTTCTTGGATCTGTGGCTTGAACGTTGTTCATGTGAATTCCATCATAAGAAGGTAAGGAAATGAAGAACTCCTTTTGATATTAGACCATTCTTGGCTTGATTTTCATGTTTTGTGTTTTGTTTCCATTATTGTGCTATGAAAAATGGTTATGCTTTTGTTGGTGAAACTTTTTTTGAGCTATGGCCAATGGGTACTCATTTTGTGTTTCCATTGCTTTCTCTGATCTGTCTATTGGTTATTGAAAAGGTAGTACCTCAATTTCCATTTTGATGCTTATCTATTGTTTCTTTTGTGTGCATATGGTGGCATATTTTGGTTTTCCCTTCATTGTTTGGCCTTGTACTAGCTCTGAATGATTATGATTATGTCTTCAGTATCTATAGCATTGATCTTATGTGAAGAAAATTAATTGCTTTCTTGGGTTGCTTCCTAGGAAAGGAGAGATGGATTTGAGTGTGTTCATAAAATGAAAAAATGATATGAACTTTGAAGTTAGGTTCTGAATTAATGTCATTGCATTCTCATGTTTCGTATACAATTGTGTAGGCATATACTATCTGAGCATCCAAAAAATGGCAACTGATCTTAACACCGAATTATCCAAGAAAACGGCCATATTTGGTCTTAAGGCGTGGGAGGTTATTGGGATTGCTGTCGGGTTATTCATCATAATCATCCTCTCCATACTGCCTTTCTGTCTAACTAAACGGAAGGAGTCAAGAAGAGGCCGAGACAAGATTCCTATTAGCCAAATACCGGCTGTTTCCAAGGAAATCAAGGAGGTCCGGATGGAGCAAGTATCAACGCATAACTTTTCTCCGTATGATGGAATTCTCCTAACGATTCAAGATAAGTCTAGCGACAAGGAATCGGACAAAGTTATGGTTCATCTGGGTATGGGAAAATCAAAGAATGGAGACTATAGCAGCCCCTCGGGCTCGTTTCATCATTTGGAGAAAGATGGTGGGGGTTCTCAATCAGGGGATGACTCGGGCACGATTACTGTGTACAAGTCTTCTCGTCCCATAACTGCTCCTTCACCACTAGTTGGTCTGCCCGAGTTCTCTCACTTGGGTTGGGGCCATTGGTTTACGCTAAGAGATCTTGAGCTCGCGACAAACCGGTTTGCAAAGGATAGTATCCTTGGCGAGGGCGGATATGGAATCGTCTATCGAGGAAATTTGATAAATGGGACTCCAGTAGCTGTTAAAAAGATCCTGAACAACCTGTGAGTTTTAACTGCTGAATTTTCCGATTTTACACACACCACATATTCACGTATACTTATTTCAATATTCATATAATTGTTATGACTCACTTCAGGGGCCAAGCAGAGAAAGAGTTTAGTGTGGAAGTCGAAGCTATTGGCCATGTGCGCCATAAGAACTTGGTTCGTCTTCTAGGATACTGCGTTGAAGGGACTCATAGGTACCATTTCTCTTGCATAACATTTGCATCTATTACTATGCATATAAGCGAGGGATAATTGCAAAAAATAGCGGTATAATATCCCATTTTTGCAATGAGTTACCATATTAACTATAAAACCTCGTCGTGAACTATCCAAAACTTTGTACTCTGTCAGAATCGCGCAAAACATTTTACATTTCCATTTTCTCTTGTATAACATTAGGATACTGCGTTGAAGGGACTCATAGGTCCCGTTTCTTTTGCATAACATTCACATTGATAACTATGGAACTTCTAGGGCTGGCTTATAGTGCACTTTATCTCATAAGGGGTCAGCGATTCGAATTCTAGTGGGTACCAGCTTGAGGGCTGATCGGGTTATAGGGGATGGAGATATAATTTTTCTTAATATAAGCAATTTTCTTATAACAAAAACTATGTATGTCAGCAATTTACACCTGTTACCTACAAAACCAGTTACTGTCACTACTGACTATCCGAAACTTTGGCCTTAGATAAGCAAATGATGGCTTAAGCATCTAAAGCTGCAAATTAGATTTCTAAATATGGACGCATACAAGATTTTAGTATTCTAACAGGTGTTGTAAATTTCAGGATTTTGGTTTACGAGTATGTCAACAACGGTAACTTAGAGCAATGGCTTCATGGAGCTATGCGGCAGTATGGATATCTTACCTGGGAGGCTCGTATGAAAGTTCTCCTTGGCACAGCCAGGGCGTAAGTATAATCGAATTAACTCCTTTCCTTGAGCAAATTTATAGTTCCCTTTTTAACAATATTTTCGTTGCAGTCTTGCTTACTTGCACGAGGCCATAGAACCAAAAGTGGTGCACCGAGACATAAAATCAAGCAATATATTGATCGATGATGAATTCAACTCTAAAGTATCTGATTTTGGCCTTGCCAAGTTGCTTGGTGCTGGTAAAAGTCATGTCACCACTCGAGTTATGGGAACTTTCGGGTAAGCATATTTTCGAGTCACCGACACTACCTATGTATTAATTTCGTTTTAAACTGCATTTTCATAGGTTACTGAAGTATGAATAATAATATTTGAATAGTCCTACTAAATATTTTTTTTTCCCATCCCCTCCACAGATATGTGGCTCCCGAATATGCAAATACCGGTCTCTTAAATGAAAAGAGTGATGTTTATAGCTTCGGGGTTGTAATTTTGGAGGCAATCACGGGAAGAGATCCTGTGGACTATGGCCGTTCAGCTCATGAGGTATGTAGTAACTTTTCACCGGTCTACTGTAACTTCAGAGTAAAATTTCTTCTTGCGTAGCTACTGCGTAAGACTGTATAGATTTAGATTCTCTCTTTAGCACTTCTCTCTTGTTATGTTCTTTGGTAAACTTTTATGCGTTTCCCGAGTTATTCAGTTGGCACTGTGATAGAAACTGCTTTTAAATATTTCACTCAAATATTTTTCCACTCTATCCATATAGTTTTCATTTCATCGAAGTATGTTGAATAATTGCTGTAGTAAGCGTCAAAATGAATCTAGCTCAAACAGCTCTATTGACAAGGTTGATATAACTTTACTGAACACATATACCGTAATGCTTACAGGTAAATCTGGTAGACTGGTTAAAAATGATGGTCGGAAGCAGGCGGTCCGAAGAAGTCGTAGACCCAAATATTGAGGCAAGGCCTTCAACGAGGGCTCTCAAACGAGCCCTTCTGACTGCTTTGAGGTGTGTAGATCCGGATTCTGAGAAACGACCCAAGATGAGCCAAGTTGTCCGTATGCTCGAGTCTGAGGAGTATCCTATCCCACGAGAGGTAAGTCTCCGACTTCATCTTTCACCAAGAAAAGTTTGTGCATTTCAATTAAATTTTACGAAGAGAAAATTGCAAAAAGGTGCCCTATTATATGACACTTTTTAGTTTCATGAGTAATTTCAACATTTTACATGTTTTGTATTTGATTTATATATCTATTCTACATAAATCTCTCTCCACTATTTACTATTTAGTATTTAGCCGTCAAACTCGAAAGGGTTTTATGAGAATGAGTGGGCCCAATATTCCACCTCAGTAGGCTGTCACCTACTGGCTAGCCTTTGACGACCAACACTGTGACTGTCACGCACAAACTGCAACAAATATATTCTACCCATAACATAACAGTCTAAAAAGTATGTTTGTTTTTAATTTTCTCCTTTTACTATATCTTTATTATATATAATACTGATTATTGATTAATTAGTCACTTTATTTGAATTTCGGCTGACCAAAAAAAACTTTATTTGAATATCAACACAAATATATCAATCCAACCATTACAAAATCTCTTGTAAATATTTGCAATGGTATTTGAATATTAGGAAGGGCCTCTAAAATTACAAAAGAGTAGAGAATGCTCAAGAAATTATTCATTGTTAGGCTGATTATTTAATGACAAGAAACTATTGAATATTATATTTGATTATTTTATAACAAATAAACAGAGAAAAATGAGTCCCAATCCCAAACGAAGAATACTCCAAAATAATTAGCGAAGAGCGTGTATGAGCCGTCGAACACAAACAAAAATCATATGATAATTTTCACACACAAAATTAGATTATTGAGTTGAAAATGACACTAAATTCCAATTCCGATTGATTCAATTCGTCTCAAACAAGACCTTACGCCATTAGTTTCGCTCAGTTCTCAGGTAAAGCTTCTTCTCTGTCCTTTTTGTTTTTCAGATCGAAATTCGCTCAACTGTAGTTCGATTTAGGGCTTTTGATCGTTTTGATTCTTCACCAACGATTGCTCCTTTTGCGAAGTTGACGTTTTGGTTGGATGGGTCTGTGTTCTTGAATTATACTGGGTTTGAAAGTAGATGACTTTAAGCTTTTCAGTTTGATTCCTACCTTTATTTATTTGGGTTTGTTAGGTGTGTGATAGTATGAGTTTCTGGTTCTGGGCAGTATTTAGTTGTTGCTGAATTTGTCTATTATTAGATTTCTGTGTGTTTCATGCACCTAAAATTGTTACTGGTTGATTAAAATAGTATCCATGGTGCTAAATCTGGTAAAATATATCCAATTGTCATCACAACATGGATCAGGCATGTAGTGATGTTTTTATCAGTATGTGTTTGCATCTGCATGTCCAGTCGAGTTCTTGCTCCAGTTGTTTATGTGATCTTCTATCTTAGTACTTATAGTTTTTCTCTTGGGAGTGTGCTATCTACATTGTGCTTATCAAATTCACGAATAGTATTTATCCGCAATTGGACAGTTGTTCTGCTTAGTCTCTTGTCTCAACTTTAGCAAAGCATATTCCTCGCCTTTAGTTTCACTTGCAAATGTCTCAACCCATCTATAGTGTTGGTTTTCGCTTAGAAGTATTCTTCTTGAAAGTTGTCCTAATGTATATTCCATTGTCTGGGTTATCATAACTCATAAGAAAAACTAAATTTATCCCATTATACTTGATGATATATGTATTTACTCTTTGTTTCTTCGACTATGAATTTATACATTGACGTCCCCGTTCTCACAGTTTGGTTCTGGGTAAGTTTCACTCAATTAGGGCCTGTATAAAATAACTGTATTTTATTCTTCTGTAAGGCGTTTGAAGTGTATCTATATACCATGTATTGTTGAAACCGGAATCATCTTAAGCCTATATGTACTTTCAGGTTCCTCTTGGTGAGGTTGTAATTCTCTGCACGGGGAAAGTTGACCCTTTCACAGTTAGTGATCGGCTTTATGAGAGAATGTGCTTCCCTGCCTCGCTATCTGAGTAAAGTTGAACTCAATGGAAAGGAATCTTGGGAAAGTCTCAACGGATCCACAAAAAGGTTTTGAACAAGTCCGGCACAATAATTTGGAGGCTAGAAATGAGGGACTTAGTACTGGAAACCAAATATTTTTGCACGATCCCTCAAGTAATATTAATACTAATATACGACCTCCAGAACATATTATGTCGCTAGGAAATAAACCTAAGCTCAATTATTCCATTCAGACTGGTGAGGAGTTTGCTCTTGAATTTATGCGAGAAAGGGTCATACCAAAGCAGCAGTTCATGCAACATGCTCATAGTGATCCAACCAGTGCAACAGGTTATATGGAATTAAAGGGAATGCTGGGAATTTCTCATATGGGTTCAGAAAGTGGGTCAGATGTCTCTGTGCTAAACTCTGCAGAAAAAGGTCGTGCACATGAGGTTGGATTTAAGGGATCTTCTGCTGCACACGAGGATAGAACTTATTATCAGCCCGTGCGACCAGTATCACAAACTTCATCAAGAAGTGACAACAGTAGAGGGCTCCACAGTCTTGGCTCTTCTAGAGTTCCTGATTACTCATCAGCAAAGGTGAAGTTCTTATGCAGTTTTGGGGGTAGAATTTTGCCGCGTCCAAGTGATGGAAAGCTTAGGTATGTTGGAGGCGAAACACACATCATCAAAATAAGCAAGAATATTACGTGGCAGGAGCTTATGCAGAAAACATTAATTATTTATAACCAAGTTCATGCAATTAAATATCAGCTTCCTGGAGAGGAACTTGATGCATTGGTTTCTGTATCTTGTGATGAGGATCTGCAGAACATGATGGAGGAATGTAGTGTACTGGGAGATGGACAACCACAGAAACCTAGGATGTTTCTTTTTTCTATTTATGATTTAGAGGATGCTCAATTTGGGTTGGGCAGCATGGAAAGTGAGTCTGAGATTCATTATGTTGTTGCTGTCAATGGCATGGACTTAGGTTCACGAAAGAACTCAGTCAGTTCGGCAAATGCAGGGAATAGTTTGGATGAGTTAAATGCTCAAAATGCCAAAAGAGATAGTATTGGAGTTGTGGGAGAATTAGCTAGCACTAGCACTGGGCCTATGCAAGTTGGTGTGCCATCATCAGTAATGCAGCTCTCTGAACCAGTGCGACCAAGTTTATCCATTGCCCATGAATCTAATTCACAGCTTTACCAGGGTCAAAAGACGAACCACACAGAAGCTAATCAGTATCCATTTTTCCAGCTAGCGGAGAGTTCCCCTGAAACAGATGGAAAAAGTGCTACACAGTTGTCTTCTTTGCATTTCGCTTACAGTTCTCAGGAATCTAATCCAATTCCCACTCCCCATCCAAACGTTTTGGTTCCTGTGCCTCTTCATGGGCATTTGAATCTCCATAGAGGTTTGTCCGAACATCAACAACATGGTGGAGTTCATGTTCAAGGTTTAGAAGTAACTGTTGAAGATGAAAAACTAAAAAGAGACAGTTTGTTGCAGAAAATGAATGAGCAAGAGAAAGTTCAATCTCCAGATGAGGAAGTGCCAAAGGAGGTAAAAAAGAGAAGAGAGGACTCAATCCCAAAGATTAAATCCGATAAAATTGATACTTCAGAAAATGAACACACTGTTGCTCTGCATGATGGTTCTGTTGATAACACTTTTTCCACAGAAGAAGTATCAATTACCAATTCCGCAGCAGATACAGTATCAACTTTTCCACCTCCAAAACATCATAAATCCACAAAGAGTTCAATGTTCCCTGAAATTGTCATTGGAGGGATAAAGAATAATGAAGATGACCAGCAGTTTAACATGTCTGCTGGAGCATTTGTTCCTGAGGCTGACCAAGCTGACTCTTACCCCATAGAGGTACCTGTTATTCCTCAGCGGGTTTTTCATTCTGAGCGAATTCCCAGGGAGCAGGCAGAACTAAATCGTTTGTCAAAATCTGATGATTCTTTTGGTTCACAGTTTTTGATGTCATTCACACGCACTGATCCTTCTCAATCTATCATCGAATCAGTTGATAAATTAAATAATGGGAATGTGTCCTCACAGACTGATCAGTTATCTGCAAAACCTTCGTGCACAAATCCACAGACCACTGAGGATGGATTGGCAGAATTTGAGAAGTATAGAGAGTTTGCTAATAACATCAGTAAATTGAATGCCGAGGAGGGGTTTGAACCAAAATTACCCAAAGCTGGGTTGAAACATGAGTTACTTAATCCTCTGGGCGATAGAGAAATCACCAGGATCAAAGATAACCACGAAGAGCCCTCTATCAATGAGAGCATGGCAGGATTGAATTATCCAATTGTAAGCCAAGGAACTTTTAGCACGCACCTAAATGATGCTGTTCTGCAGCCGGATGAGACAGCTGCCAACAGGGAGAATTTGAACAACACCATGGGACATGCACAGCCTTTGGCATGGAATGAGAATCAAGTTAAGGTTGATTCTCGAAGTGAATCAGCCGTTGGTGTTGGAAAACCAGAGCAGGGTGACATTCTAAATGATATTAATGGTCGATTTCCTCATGGTTTTCCTTCTGATGCCTTCTCAATGGCTATGACTT
>JAYMTS010000547.1:0-10400 GCA_036898005.1 Geranium phaeum
ACGATTACATAATGTTTAACTGAGTAACTATTGGATCAGGGCACTAGATCCTACACCATTAGGTCAAAACACCTCACAAATTCGAAAAAACCATGAAATCACTACTCCAAACAGCAACAAATCACACAAAAACAAACAATACCCACTAAAACAAGCAATCAAGCTTCAAATCAGACTTGGGTTCTTCGCCGATCCTCACCACACATCGGAAAATTGAAAAGCAAGAGACGATTTTGCTTACAGAAGCTAGAGAGGGCTAGGGTTCACCGTTTTTGGCTCGGCTCGGCTCAAAATCACCACCGCACGGTCAAGTCTGGTTCTGAGACGAGAGAGACGATCTCTGCTTTACGAAGCTCCGGTGCTTATGGGTCGCCGCCGATCGTTAAGAGTCGACTTGGAGACGAAGAGCAGAGCCGCAAGAATTTTGTTTTTTGTTCTCTGCTCTGTCGTCGAAGGTCTCCTATATAAACCCAGCTACTTCAGGGACATAAATGTCATTTGACTTCATGGATTTTCAGAATATTTATTTGAGTTTGAGTTAAGTTGAGTTAATGTGTTATTTCGTTTAATAAATACATTTAGGTTAGAACTTATGACCTAATATTTTAAAATTTGATAAATTTGTGAGTAACTAATTTGATATTTAATATATTTTAGAAGTAATTTCATAAGATTAGAAATATAATTTTAATTTTTACGTAAAAACTGGATGGGACCCACGTATTTGCTCCTATAGATTGAGCGGATCTACTCTTTGGTATTCATGAGTGCATTGCATAGACAGTGCAGTGTCACGCCACGAATAATATTCGTGGTGCGTGCGGCACTTAGTCACGTGTGCAACTCGTATGCTCGTGATAAGTCAGTCTGTTCGGAAGCTAAGACTTGAACCAAGATGGAAAGATTGTGGGAAAACCCCCAAAATATTTTATAAACTTGAAAAGAGAGATTTACAATAGTTATAGAATGTTTGGAGAAATTCTTGGATGGTTCACAAATGAACTCATCTATCCTATTTATACTTGAACGAATCCCTAATGGACGGTCAAAATTTACTTAAATGGATGGCTAGGATTTATTTTATAGATCCATCCTTAAAAATATCCTAAATATTTATCTTTCATACATTTTTCATGTATAGTCTAGATTATTCTTTGAGAATACCTTAAGATATTTTCATGGAGGATTCTAGTCTTGGATGATTCTTCACGTTTCTAGAACGTTCCATCCAAGACAATTCAAGATTGGGCTTCTTATCCCAATTTGGGTCGGGCCAATCGACTAGTTCAACATACATTCTTGTCCACAGATATATCCAAAACCATTCGAGCCCATCTCGATGACATCTGTGGCGACCATCCTCGGTCGAGAACATGTACGGATATGGGCCCATTTTCCCGGTCCGTGACAACCTTCTACGCCTTTCACATCTACCAATCACTCACACGACCACCGATTTAATATATTCTCTTTTTTGTTCCACAAAATTACACAAATTGTACTTAGCGATAGACTTCCCAACGTACTTAGCGATAGACTTCCCAACGCAGTCGACAGAGGAATTTGGGCCTTTGTCAAGAAGAAGCACTCCATGAGAAGACCTATATACACGTTAGAACCTACTATTATCCCAAAAGATTAGTCTAATTTGTCTTGAGCCTAAAGTGTATATAAACTTTGTTTTTCCTCGTACATTTCTAACATAAGACTTTAACTCAAGTGTAAATTTTAATAAAAAAATATATGTTGATGAACTTTAATCCATGCATGCTGTATCACTTACAATATTGTATAAAGAAAAGGAAAAAGGTCGGGTTTGCAAGAAAAGAATAATACATGAATGTAGAAGCAAAGAATTGAAGTTACGAGGCATTGCTGACTATGTTTGTAAGTTGTATATATCAGGCCTCATTTAGTTTTTTTTTCAATTTCTAAATTATTTTAAATACAAGTTTGATATTATCGTAAATGTACTTACACGTGTCTTGTGTGCATATAATTTCATAACTATTCATTGAGCATCGTCTCACCTGAGTAACTTTATCCTAAACCCAAACCTCCCCACTAGTTGTTGTGCGATTTATTGTTATTTAATTTTTGAATTTGATTGATTGATGCAAATATATTTGGCGTCATAAATATTTATCCAAAGATAAAAATATTACAATATATATATAAAACACTTGGTTGAAAATCGAGACCAGTGTTAGAACCTTAAAACTATAACAGCCACAGATACATAAAGCGCTCGGTTGATATTATCGTAAATGTACATACACGAGTTTTATGTGTATATATATATTTTAAGGGTTAATAATAATTTATTACACTTAATTATATCGAATTGACAATTTCACACTCTAATTATGAAAATTCATTTTATTACACCTAATTTTTTTGTGACAATATACATTTAATAATTTTAAAATACCCAAACTATCTCTAGGGTAAGGAACCATAATTTAACCGGTTCAATTTAATTTAATTTGATTTATTTTTAATATGCAATTACAATTACACCCCAAATCTAAAATTAAATTTAAGAGTTTAATAGTTATTACACAATTTTTTATTTATATTAATTAAAAAAATATAATTAATTAATTACAATAATGTTTTTTTGTCTTTCTTTGGTTCTTTGGGATTCGTCGGTCTTGGAAGCCACCGTCAATGGGCTCGGCTCCGGCGGTTCTCTGTACTCGTGAATCCGCTCCAATTTTTAGGATGTTGTTCATGTGCTCCTCGACCAGATCTCACGGCAGGAGACAAAGAAATCATTGCAAATCCTGGTCTGTGCGTGAGGTCGCAATCACGTGAAGGCGTTGGATCGAACATCCGTACTCTGGCGAGAGAAGAAGAATGAGCGAGACGGAGATGATGGGGCATGAGTATGAGAGAAGAATGAGCAAGGATACTTTTTGAGAATTTAAAGTCATGTAGGGCATTTTAGACAATTTGTAATTTGAACCAATTCAATTCTATTTTAGATTTTAATTTGAACCGGTTTAATATTCATGGTATTTTTTGAAAATTAAAGTCACTAGAGGGCATTTTAGTCATTTTATTGTATATTGTCATAAAAAGTTGTTAGAGTATTAAAAAGAGAATTTTCGTAGTTAGTTAGGGTATAAAACTATCAACTGGCCGTGATAGTTAAGTGTACTAAAATTTCAGTAACCCATTTTTTTTAATTTCGTAACTATTCATTGAGCATTGTCTCACCAAAGTAACTTTATCCTAAACCCAAACCTTCCCACTTGTTGTGCGATTTATTATTATTTAATTTTTTGAATTAATTTGACTGATTGATGCAAATATATTTGGCGTCATAAATATTTATCCAAAGATTTGCGCACTTACCTGAGATGTTCGTATTTGAGATGAACGGTTAAGATTTGGTTTGGCATGATTTGTTTTTGTGATGAACAACTTATTTTGTAATTTCATGGGTTAGTGGGGTTTTTTTTCACGGTGTGATGTATGTTTGGCAATGGTATGCATGTAGAATTCTTTCTTCAAATTAGAGATGATTTCATGTTCTTTGTATTTGATGTTTTGTCACGGGTTTTTATTATATTTCGAAACGGAAAATTTTTTGCATTTAAAGATCGAGCATTAGTCGTGTACAATTTACAAGTAAACAGTAAAAAAACCTTTAAAGACACTCTACATCTGTGGACACCTCCAGACAACCATGCTAGATAAATTGACAACCGAAACTAAAACCGCTAACCAATTAAACACGTCGAATACTCCGACCACCGCTAAACAACTAAAAATAACAACACGAACCATCGAGCTGTGACAAACATGTTAAATTGGGATGATTTGTTAATTTTATCATACTTTCATGAGAGCAATGGTATATAATTGGCATTGTTTATAAAAAATTAGAGTCATATTCAGGTGTGTGTGTTGGAATTTCAAGGGACACGATTCAAAAATAACCAACAATTCTTGATTGACATCACGACAAATATTGTTTTCATTTTTTCACTACAATCGTACCATCACAATGTTGATGTAATGTCATGATCTCAAATCATGAAATACTATAACAAAATTATCAATATAACTTACAATAATAACAACAACAATAAAATTATTTAAATGCAATAAGCTACCCATGTGTTCTGTTTATCCAAGGCTTAGTTTTTTTTTTTTGCATCAATCCAAACAATTAGTGCTTAAAGATGTACGCAAGTATGATGATATTGAGTTATGCAGCTGTTTTGTGTGTATCGTTATCATCAATATCTCTTCTAATCATTGCATTTCGAAATTTTCAGACCGAAGGAAAAAATATTTTACCAAACACCTCAATTTAGTATGTCTTCAAACATGACCGGAGACATTCCCTTCAGTTTCTCGATGACTTCCTGAAGAAAGAAACGACGACGGATCAGAGAGGTCAAAATCACAATGAAGACGCCGAAGATGAAGTGATCGTGAAAAAATACCGATCCAGTGATTTTCGAGTTTTCTAATAGTTTAGCTGCAATCACGTCCAGTATAAGCCTGTTGTCTCTCAAACCATTCATAGCAAGTTCCTCAGTTTCTTCAATGTACTGTAAAAAAAACCTCACTATTTCAGAAAGAATCGTAGCTTGCAGCGCAAGGCAAGAAAATATGCCGTTATGATTATGTATATAGTTTACCCTCCTCAACTCTAGAGTAAATAGCTCAGACACTTCAGGCGTCATGTTGGCAGGAACAACGCCATGATCACATAATGGGGAATGCAGAGTTACCAGCTCTCGGGCGATCTGAAAGAGATAGGCAGACGGGATACATATTATTCGTCTTAAAAAATCAACATGGAGAGGAAAAAGCGCTTACATTTGTAATTTTGATGAGATCATGAGTTCCTCCATCGGTTGTGTCACCAAACACAATGCGCTCAGCGCAACGCCCGCCATGAGCTACAACCATTTGCATCTCCATGTAGCCAACGGGCGTGTTAGGCTGGTTTAGCATATCTTCACGAGGATAAAACACCGATATTGCAGTTTCCTGATTCGTGAATAAGTAGAAAATTGTTACGACGAATACATTTAGCAAGACTCGTGTAGATAAGCTAAATCGTGAACCTGGCCACCAGGAAGGAGCTGAGAAAACGCGTGCTGATCAAACCGAGGAAAAAGGTGCGCTAGCACAATGTGGCCAGCTTCGTGGACAGCGAGCAGTCTCTTCTTCTCTAGAGGCGCCTGTTATATAAATAAATTAAACCGATGAAAATAGGTGCAAGAAGAAAAAAGTGTGGGAGATACATACGCTTGATATAACTTTCTGTTGCTCGTCTTCAGTGAGAAGTGCACCCATGCCCTCAAGTAATTGCTTGTCCAACACGTCAACAATGTCCTCCTGGTGGATCTTTGAACGCCCTTTCCTTACCTGCAAGGAGATGCAATAAAGCGTAGAGAACATCCCGTAGCTAAAAGAAACAAGGTCATTACAGGATACCTTCGTGTCACACTTTGATATTAATTTAGAACGAAGAATTTAATAATGATATATGATGGAAAGTCGAACGATAAAAGTTGAATTCTTAGCTTTCGGATATAATCGAACTGAACTATTATTTTGGGGTGATAAGAGTATTACTTGTAGCTACATCACATATAAAATTAGGTCGGATAAGAAAATGAAGGCTTGAGCTTGACTTACCGACATAATTGCTGCTTCATTAACAAGGTTTCGGATATCTGCGCCAGAATAACCAATAGTGCGGAAGACAAGCTGTAGAGCGAAAAGGAAGAGGAGACAAAGTAAATCACCTTACGGCTTCTTTTAGAAAACTATATTCCACATTCCTCAATATTAGTAGTTTCATGATTTCTTGTCTTAGTTTTACCAAATACCCTAAATATTAGTGTTGTGTATTATGTATAACAACTTACCTTCCCAAAGTCCACACCTTCTGCAAGTTGAGTTCCTGCGCTGTGCAGAGAAAAAATCTGCACACGTTGCTTTTCATTGGGTGGACCAATCTTGACATGACGGTCAATAGCACGAACAAATTCGGGGTCCAATTCCTCTGGCATATTGGTAGCACAGATGAATATTACGGCTTGTTTGACAGAAAAACGACCAGCGCCAGCTTTCACCTTCCTGTGCACGAAAAGGGCATTCAAGCGGTGAAACTTGCATTTGTATGGAAGTTACGGTAACTGGCATTAAAAAAATCAGTGATTTTGGTTGTACTTACTCTCCATCGAGTTGGTTGAGTAGAGCAGTGAAAACCGACTTTATTTTTATGTTATTTTTATTATGCCTCCCGGCGATGGCTTCGATGTCATCTATAAATACAAAAGAAGGAGCCTGCACGGGTATGTGAAAACGTTAAAATTTTACTTATACAAGAGTTGTAAAGAAAAATTTATCGTTGCAGAGGA
Organism: Geranium phaeum; assembly: GCA_036898005.1. NCBI lineage: Eukaryota > Viridiplantae > Streptophyta > Magnoliopsida > Geraniales > Geraniaceae > Geranium > Geranium phaeum. The sequence goes on from JAYMTS010000547.1 coordinate 6,396, forward strand.
AACCGAGTTGTGATATTTAAAAAGATGCTTACATGTCTCCTGGCGGTATGAAACAACTCATTGATCTTCGTCGCACCATCGGCTCCACTTGTGAACTCGACGCTAGAAGCATGAACAAAGGGTGAGCCACTGTTCTTTGAAAGCGTCCTGGCAAAAAGTGTCTTTCCCATTCCCGGAGGTCCGGAGAGAAGAACTCCCTGACAGAACATAATCATCGACGGATTTATTCCAAATTACATCATTTTTATTTAAATTTTAAATCACATCTTCAAGAGGGTCGTTTTTTAGGTTACCAGAACAAATGGCACTTCTCGGTCATAGTATTTCCCGGGGTTTCTCATATATAGCATCAGCTTGTCAAGAAGATCCCAAATGTCACCTCCCAATACAACTTCTTCACTCATCGACTTCGTGTCACAGACAGATCCAACTGGCTGAACACCGGAGAAGCACAAAACTAATCAGAAACGCTTTTATTTTTCTGGACATGAATAGCTATAAACTTACCATGATCAAGTTTTCAGCGTAAGCCATATCGCTAAACCGATTGTGCATTCTGTGAATGAGGAAGAGAAGTAGTACGCCAGGTGCCAATGCAATAACGGCTTTCATAAAATAATGAATTTGCCGTTTCTGAAGAAAATCTACTTCAACGCCAGAACTAGCGATAATATCAAACAAGTATGGATCAGAAGGAACGTCAACCTGCCAAATATCAGTATCAGATTGTTGTGAATTCTAGTCAACTATAACTTTTTGTTGTGGCAGAAAAATAACGTTGCTTTCTTTTTTATCAGCAATGAAAGATAATGTTGCTTACAGCATATTCTAAAGGAAAACCTTCTTTCATTGTTATGTATAATCGTTTCAGGTCCTCCGAAAATACAACTGCAGCAACCTGTGCAAAAATATTTCCAGTCAGAACATAGAGAAAATGTTACAACCACACACGAATACAAAGAGAATGAGATTTCTGGAGACAGAAATGAAAATAGAGCAGTTCATGTTTCAATTTTTATCACATTGTTAGTTGAAATTTTATCTCATGAGCAGTCAAGATCGCCATTTTTTACAATCCCTAGGACATGGATAATCGTAAAGAAGAGGGCAAGAATTTCGCAAAATAATCTTCAAAGAAAAAAAGTGCAAAGGAAAACCAATGCTTACCTCGGAGGAATCAAGTTTTTGTAAAAAGTAAGAGTAGGGAAATTTGGGTCGATAGTGCCACCATCTCTCACGCCATGTCCCTCTACTTCCTTTAACTTCACCTGAAAAACAAGTATACAAACTAGACCAAAGTATGAGCAGAACAAACTGAAACTTAGACCGAATCATGAATCATGTCCCGTCCATACACACCAACCTGAGATTTCCGGCTTTTCTTTCTTCGATTTTAGGCCTTTCAGTGCTGAGGCCCTCCATATCCCATGTTTGAACCTAGAACACAAGAAAAGTCAAACAATCATTAACATAAAAGTCAAAGAGGCATCCAGACCAAATCCGTAGCTATTTGAAAAGAAGTCGATCTATATAAATTACTTTACTCTAAAATAAAAAATGTGCTTACCTTCTAACATTATCAGGCGATGGATCCGGAACTAACGCCTCTATATAAGCCTCTGTTAACCCTTTCCTTTGCCGATCAATCAGAGGAGCTCGAATTGCTATGTATACTCCACTAAAAGAAATCATCACAAGTAAAGTATACACAACCAAAGCACCAAATCCTTTTGGTTCCCAATTCTTGAGATCCTGGAAAGAACAAAAACTCAATGTGACTAAAAATAAAATCCCATTTCAACTATGCACTATGCTACTGAGATTCCACATTTCACCCGCACTATGCTACTCTATTGCAATCTTTTCTAGATGGAACACGCGTGTTATAAACCAAACTAAGAGGCGTTTTCGGGGAAAACAGAGAATACGCAATTTTTCCCTACTGAATCACAATTGAAACTACTAACCCTATTAATCCAAGCCATAGAAATACAAAATCAACCACATTCCCACATTTCCCTAATTCTCTGTATTTTCTTTTCCAGCACTTTTTCAGCAAAACAATCAAAATGTTACCTTCCAACAGTGCCACTTACTCCAAAAACTCAACTAAGACTAAGAGACATTTTCAAAATCCGAAAAATCGGACAAGACGCAACTTCTTCATATTGAAGATCATGAAACACAATTGAAACTCCTAAACAGCAAAACAAAAACAAAATGTTACCTTCCAAAACACAAACCCGGAGCTGAACCGAGTCAACTCGTCCCCAACTCGGACCTTCTTCAATTCGGACCAGAACAGCTCCGACCCATTTGGATTCGAGGAAGCTGAAACCCTAAAAATGGGTCTTTTTCGAGAAATTCTGGGTCTGTGGAGGCGAGAGAGGTCTCTGAGAAGTGGGTTTGGTCTGAAACAGACAGCGAGGTCCATTTTTGTGAGACCGGACTAGTTCATGGGACTGAGGTTTTGGTCTCGGAGACGGAGGTTTTGGGTTTTTTGGTTTTGATAAAACGACGTGTCGTTTTTCAGACTCCACATCCTCGATAAGGCGACGTGTCGTATTACACAAGCTTTCATTGACTTCTAATTTTCAATCTAACCTATAGTTTGTGCTTTATAACATGTCAGTTTAATTTAAACTACTTTACCTTAGCATATATTGATCCAATATAGAAGTGGCTAAATTCTACCATAATTAGCTATTAATTTTGGACAATCTACTCATAAAATGCCAAAAAATGCCTAAACTAATTTCGGTCTCATTCAATTTTAGTCTGATCATTGTTGTTTTTTGAGTTAAATTTGAGTTTAGTTGAATTAACTCATTCAAATTCAAACCAAACTAAACCCTAGTAAATTAAAGCTTGCTTCACCTTATTTACACCCTTAATACAAATTTCATAGTCTCATTAAAACATGATCACCTAAAAATTTAAACGTAAATACAATCCCAATACATTATTTATCAAACATTTATATAATCTACATTGTATAAAAAGTAGAGTAATTTAATTAATTAGTTAATTTGATTCTTTTGTATTCATTAATTTCGAATCAAATGTATATATACAGATTCGTTGATCACATTGACTAATTGTCAACGACAAAAACATTATTATCACATAGAGCCACTATCAGCTACAAACTAAAAAAAGTGTTCAAACTGTTAAAAATGTATACAGTGTTGTATTACACATTTTACAGTTTAGACGTTCGGACACCCTTCTTTGGTTCGTACTGAAAAATTCCCCTTATACAAGTTGTACTGTATATGCTATTATATTTCATATGATCCATACATATATATATATATGGTCAATTCTTCTTCACATATGTATAAAGTCAACCCCACAAGCTGCAGATTTGGCTATAACTACACTGGCTATCCAACGAGGTCAACGCCTGGAGTTGCATTCCTTGACGATGATGATCATCACCGACCGTCGTGAAAAATGTAGGGTCAGGATCAAAACAACCTTGATCATGATCCCCAATCTGACCGTTGAGCTGGCAAGCCACAAGCTGATCCACAGCCGTCCATTTCATCACATCTGACGATCCTCCATCTGCGCCTCCATGAGCCACAATACAGGTGCATGGTTGCTTTTGGACGCAGCTGCTGACGTGGAAATTCTCGTATTCATATGACTCCACGAACACGTTAACGTTGTTGACGATGTTGTCGGCTTTTTTGTCCTCGTCACGTAACGACAGATCTTCGATGTTGTTCATGGAGCTTTTGTTTTGGTGGTTCCTCTTTTTGAAGATTCTACAAATCACCCATCCCTCTTCTTGTTGAACATCTTCAATAGTGACCTAAAAATTAAATTCGAAAATATATAGTTAGAATATAATCGAAATCCTGATATAAAGTTAAAGAGCGAGAGTAATGTAAATCACTAAATCAAACTCAAACTGGTCAATTCGATTTGATCGTAACTGAAAGTGTATAATTTTCGTGAGGTTTTATTATTACTCAATGGTATAAATAGTGTACATGG
>JAYMTS010000548.1:0-10399 GCA_036898005.1 Geranium phaeum
CGTTGGATTGAGAAGGTGAAGAACATGCGGCGGCAGAGACGGTGGAGAACAAAGACGATCGAGACCATTTGTGCACAATCTTATTTTGTCAAAAGTATTGGTAGTTCGGGCTGCTCGTTCTGGAATTGATTAGGATTATGAGATGGGATTTATCCTCACGAGTCTTATGGATGCTATTTCAGTGGCCTAATATAGTTGTGTTTGTTTTATCAACAAAAAAAGTATTCATCAACTCGTTATTTTTATTTTATAAAATTTTCAAATGAATTATAAAAATAGCCATGAAATCACAAGAATTATAATTATAAAAAAAATTTAGTCATATATAGCTCGTCAATTTTTCTCGAGCACGCTGGTGAAGTAACTCAAACTTGACTTTAAACTATTATGGACTTGAAGACTCGAAGTCTCACTGATGGGCTACATTGATGGAATGTTAGAGAAGAGAAAAACTTGCAGGTTATGAATAAAAATATGTATGTTTCATAGTGGTATCTAGAATTTCTAGTCGGGATCTAGTTCGAGATAGGCTTGGCAATGTTGCATTTGATTGTATCCTGTTATGTAATAGGCTAGGCCCGAGTGTTTCGGTTAGGTTCACTCGTAGAAGCAACGATAGAGCAGCGCATGCGCTAGCTTGTTATGCTTTGGTTAATTCAGATTGAGACTTTGGTGGAGGTGTTGTCCCTCCTGCCCTCGTTGTAATTCTCAATCGTGAGATGCGCTTGTGATTTATAATATCTGGTTTTCAAAAAAAATATTGAAGTATATTTTTGTCATTTCAAAATAAAATAATATGTAAACATACTGCTACTTCTTACAAATTGAATTGTAGATAACTATTTTTGTATGAGGAGATAACATTTTAATAATTAAATAAGATAATATTTGTTACTGTTATTTTCAATCCACACTCCAATCGCAAGTGAAATAACACAAATAACAGATAAACACCATACAAACACTAATTTACTATGCTGAATTTTAAATCCTAAACTCGAGTCAGACGACAAATTTTTAATAAGGCCCTTAATCACACAACCAATGGGCCAACTCACAGTCGTAATATTGATCAAAGACACAGCCCTATAAAATCAACCTGAATTAAACATGTTAGATTTTCTTGTAAAAGTTGAATAAATAATAAAATTATTTTTAATCTAAAATTGAAAATATTTCATAATTAATTAATTATTTTAGGAAAAACACAAAAAAATATTAATAAATTAATCAAACATCATATCGAACAGTCAAAACAGTAGAAGTTGGAGCAAACCATGCATCGTAATCTCAGCTATTATTATTTAAAACATACTGATTAATTCAAAAGTGACAAACAAAAGAAAATAGAAACACATGTCATATACTCGACTCGTTTAACATTATCCACTTCAAATGAATAAAGAAATTGTGCTCAAAATAACCAAAGAGATCATTAGATTTGAAGTGAACCATTCATTTGGTTATTCACACATAATAATGATATAAATAAAAATCTAGTACCGAACTCGGCCTTTGAAAATCCCAACTACCATTCTTCCCTCCAATTCAATCAGATATAATAATTGAATGAAAACAGAAAATGACAGTAATGGCTGAGACGAGGAAGAAGAAGAATAACAGTTCTGCGCAGCCTCTGTCAATTCGATCTCATCGCCTTCAATTCAGATTCAGATCCTCAACTCCAAGAAAAAACCAGACCCAAAAATGGACTTCACTGCCAAAACCAGCGATACGGCGTCGTTTTTGCTCCCCGCGGTTCAGTACTCGTCTTCGTATCTGAGCACGAGCACCATTATCGCAATCTGCGTCTTCTTCGCGCTCCTCTGCGCTTGCATCATCATCGGTCACCTACTGGAAGAGAACCGCTGGGCCAATGAATCCACCTCCGCGATTTTTCTGGTTTGTTCATGGTCCAAACCCTAGCTACAGCTACAGCTACAGCTACAAGTATTTGGATTTGATTTTTGTTTTTGTTGATTTGGAATTGTGTAGGGTTTGGCTTCTGGAGCTGTGGTTTTGCTGTTCAGTAAAGGACAGAGTTCGCAGATTTTAGTGTTTAATGAGGATTTGTTCTTCCTCTATTTGCTTCCCCCAATCATCTTCAATGCTGGGTGTGTTTATGCTGTGCCTATTTTGTTTCTTTCAAATGTTTGTTTTGACGCACTAGCAAGTTCACTTGCAATTACACGGTTTGATTCAGAATTTCCAGATTTATGTGCACGTGTATTGCCAAATAGGCGCTAGTCGGTCGTAGAGGGCCTTTTGGGGACTAGTCGGGGATTAATCGGAAAATAAATCGGATTAATCTGGAATTATAGAGGATTAATCGGAGTCTAGTTGGGGGAATAATCGGACAAGTCGGGGATTCTTAAAATATTGGTATTGTTTGGTGATGTAGATTTCAATTTTCTTCATGTTGGCAATCAGTTATGGTGTACTGGGTCTAATGGTAGATATTGTTTTGGTTTGAATTTGAGAAATAGTTGTCTCTGAGATTAATCTGGATTTGATGTGTTGTTATATGATCCGTTTTTTCTTTTCACTCCCTCATGATGATTGGTTGTTTGGTTGATTTTAACATTCTGACCTTGAATTTGATTCCAGTTTCCAGGTCAAGAAAAAGCAGTTCTTTAAGAACTTTTCGACGATTTTGATGTTGGGAGTATTGGGCACTGTGATTTCGTTCTGTGTTATATCGTTAGGTAACGTCTACATGTTTTCGGTTTTCTCCCTTTCTGGATATTTTTCAAGCTCCGTACTAAATTTTCACGATCTGAAACACAAGCATATGATTCACAGCTTGGTCAATGCTATGTAGTTTTTATTTGTGTCAGGGAACTGTTTTCTTTAGGTTTAATATTCCATAATGTATTCGAAACAGGAGGCTAACACTATTACTGTTTTTGGGAACTGTTAGGTGCCTTTTTGCTTTTTAAGAGGATTGGTGTTACATCTCTGAATGTCAAGGCCTATTTGGGTAATACTGTCAAATATAGAATTTATTTATTTTCATGTGGATCTCTGCATCATTATATGCTGACCATTTAACTTCCTCAACGGCAGCTGTTGGTGCCATCTTGTCAGCAACAGATTCAGTCTGTACACTACAGGTACATGGGTTTAACTACGTTATTTTCTCCGTAAATAAGTTTGCATGTGAAACTCGATATGTTCTATTAACACGTGCTATTTCTTTCATGTAAAAGGTTCTCAATCAAGACGAAACACCCTTCCTTTACAGTGTTGTATTTGGGGAGGGAGTAGTCAATGATGCTACTTCTATTGTACTTTTCAATTCAGTACAATCACTTGATACCAGCAACATTGATGCTATGACGGCCTTGACATTGTTGGGAAAGTTCCTTTACCTGTTTTCCACCAGTACAGCTCTCGGTATAGCAGTAAGTTCTTTTTTTAGCAAAAAATTATATACGGCAAGGGCAACAGTAATTACTGGGAGTACATTTGATTATATATTGGTTAAGAGAAAGCTGCAGCATTTCAATTATGTATTCCACCTACAGCTGCTCACTTTAGCTTATGTATGTGAACTGCTGACTGCCAGAACAGATATATCATCAGTGTCTTAACTTCTTGTCTGCTGTTTTATTGGATAATAAATATTTATTGTTTCATAGGAATCGAATGATTATCTAAGTTTTGACTTGTTATATGTTTCAGGTGGGTCTGCTCAGCGCATTTATCATCAAAACACTTTATTTTGGCAGGTATAGTGAACTGTGATGCTGCTCATTCTTCTCAGCATACAATTTCCCCCTATGTACTCATATATGATATATCTCTGTGCATAAGCATTTGCTATTGAAAGATGATACCACAGCAATACAAAATTTGTTTTTTACCTCAATGCTTAACCTGTTGAGCTGGGCATTTTTTATTTGAATTTGAAAATTTACATGCTAAACTTGAACTGACAGCCTCAAACTTGGCTGACATTACATAGCTGGTCATTTGCAGAATTTATGTCAGCCAGCCACATATATTTTAATCCGAGCGTTTTAAGAAATGATTGACAATGTTATTCTAGCAGAAAAGTAATGGATATACCTATATGGGTAAATAGGTAATATCAAATAAAATTGATGTCTATATATAGTAATACAAGAGAACAAGTAGAGGAATGAACAATTTTTTTTGCTTACCTATAGAAGAAAGAATGGACAATTTTCAGAAACACGAGTACACGACATTAGTAAAAACAATGCAAATAGAACGACTTTTAAGACAATGCAAACTTTAGAGCTTAATCGCACAATTTGTTAATGAAATATCTCTCTGTATGTGCTCCTAAGATTTTGCTGATCTTGGATTGTTATTCTTTTGAACAGGCACTCTACGGATCGTGAGGTTGCAATCATGATGATTATGGCATATTTATCATATATGTTGGCAGAGGTATTAGTGACATATTCCCCATTATGGATACTTCTTTACTTTTTCTATTTAGAAAATGTTCCAATCACATTTTCTAGTGATGCTTACATGTTTTAAACTCAATTATTGAATGGAGAAATATGCCAAATCTAGGAGTTGGGTGTGAACGCACACACAAAACAACAAGATCAGAGACATAAAGTTAATGCTAATAGCATAAAGCATCACTTGTTTAAAATGGACATATAGCATCACAGCTTCAGTATCCACAAATGATGAAACTGCTAAAATTGGCTTCTTTGCAGCTTCTGTCCCTTAGCGGAATTTTGACAGTTTTCTTCTGTGGCATCGTCATGTCACACTACACATGGCACAATGTTACAGAAAGTTCACGAATAACAACCAAGTAAGAATATATATCCCTTTATTTTTTGAAGATAAACATTATGTACTCTATCAGTTGAAATTTGTGGAGATTTATGTGTGTTATTGGCTGGTACATTATACTGTAAGGTGAAGTTACAAAGCTGTTCAATACTTGAAGAATCCCACATAACAAGTCAAGTGACTTGGAAAAAGGTTGATTGCGTTTGTCATGATTTCTATGTCGTGTCCCAATGAAAGTGAATTATCTTGGTTGACCCCCCAAGTAAAAGGGAATACTAATGACTATGAATGGCCAAATTTCATACACATAATGACAAAGTCCACATAAGTGTCATAGTTTTTTTTCTAAACACTTTTAGTTGATGTTTTACCTAGTTCCCAGTTACTCAATAGACAGCCCAACTATAGCTTCCACGAGAGTCAATTTGTATATTGCTTTGTCTACCATCTTCTACCATTTATGGTGGATCTATGCTCCCTTCCTCCCACCGCACACAGATTTATACCACTTAGTTTCAATAATGTTCTTGTAGTGGCCGTAGAACTTAGATGAGGGAATAATATAGAACTGAATCATTGATTCTAACAGAGTAATCTTATCCAGAGAATTGCTTGATTGTTTCAGGCATGCATTTGCAACAATATCATTCATCACAGAAACATTTATATTCCTTTATGTTGGAATGGATGCCTTGGACATTTCGAAATGGAAAAGCAGTAATGCAAGGTAAATGCTTACTACTATCAATTTCACTGATACACATTACCGTACTTGTTATATTTCCTCGTTGGACTACGCAAAATGAAATGACTTGTTAAAGAGAATCATACAAACCCAATTTGTGTTCTGAGTAAAATTTGAATTTTGAACACACAATGATGATAAATGGTATTTTTGTGTGAACAAATTTGATTCGCCCTTTTTCTTTATCGCAAACAACGTATTAAAGCATAATTTGGGATCTCAGTGTTATCACATTATGTTCTCTTAAATGCATATTACCATAGAGATACTGAAAAGATGGGTTCAAACTTCAATCCATATGAGATGCCATTTCTTGTATTTACTTGTCCTGAAAGACAGGTACTATAACATTACATGCCATATGACATCTAACTTCTTCGTACACCTTAATCCAGTCCAGGGACTTCAGTTGCTGTCAGTTCAACATTGTTTGTGCTAGTTTTGGTTGGAAGAGCAGCATTTGTATTTCCTCTTGCAAATATAGCGAATTTTATGAAGAAACGAGAGAGTGAAAAGATTAAATTTCGACAGCAGGTGAGATTTGCATGAACAATCTGTTTTCTTTCAACTGTAGTGTAAGGTCCCTAACTATTTGGGTTCTCAGTTTATAATATGGTGGGCAGGCCTGATGAGAGGTGCAGTTACAATTGCATTGTCATATAATGAGGTAAGATACTATTTTCAATATTTTTCCCTACATACTTGTTTTTCAAAGATGTTATATTCTTCATATGAATCAACTTTACTATCAACTGTTGCAGTTTTCAACATCCTCACTGGAAGATAGTGCACTCATGATCACATCCACCATAATTGTTGTTTTGTTTAGTACAGTGGTAAGTTGCTTTACACCCCCTCATTGTTTTCTAGTTTCACTGCAGCAACAACTTATCTTTTTCCCAATCAACTGGAGTAGGTTCCATCATTGGGTTATTCACATGGATAAGTAATTTCCATTTTGTGCTATCGATTACCAAGTCCCTTATCTACCAAATCCTTACGAATAACTTGCCCACATATTTTTTTTCTCGTGCTCGTGCTCTCTTAAACACTAACGTCCATCATCTCTACCGCTCGAACTGGTGTTTGATGGGCTTATGCTGCACATGACCTAACGATCGTAATTAGTATTCTTGTATACTCTCATCTGTCGGTGCAACACCTACTTTGTTTCGAACATGCTCATTTCAAACTTTGTCCATCCTTGCGTACCCACATATCCAACGAAGCATTCACGTCTCAATCAATTTCATTTTGTTGATATGGTCTTTCAACGTGACCCAACATTCTGTCTCATATAGTAATGCTGGCCTGATACTAGTCCTAAGAATTTTCCTTACGACTGTTGTCTGTTTTACTATATACAGCATATTAGTTTTCTTCATTATGATTCTATTTCGGTGTTTGCAATTGTTACAACAAACAAGAACAATGGTTAAATACATTTGTAAAACTAGCAACTTCTCAATTCTTAAAGGTCACCAACAACTACAATGCTTACTCAGTTTTGTACTCTGTTTATTTCACTGTGCTCTGTGCAGGTGTTTGGTTCTGTAACAAAGCTCCTGATTGAAAATGTGCTCCTCCGGCACTCAAAACCGTCACTATCCAATGCATCTGACAATCAAAGTTTAGACGACTTAAATTTAACGTTCCTCGAAACCGGCGGTCCAAGTGACCAGAACACTGATAGTACCCGACCAGAGCCTTTCAGGTTGCTAATGAGTCTTCCCACCAGAACAGCTCACTACTGGTGGAGAAAATTTGACGACAAATGCATGAGACCCATGTTTGGGGGTCGAGGATTCGTTCCATACGTTCCCGGCTCGCCAACTGATGCAGCACCGTTCGTTCCCAGTCTGTTTGTTCCTGTCTCGCCAACTGACGCGCCCTCAATTGTTCCAGGCTCGCCTACTGGTCCAGCAGCGGATGAAGTTTCCAGCCCCAAGGTTTGATCACTTTTCTCCCCTCAGTAATTACTTGTTAGTGAGATTGTAGTTCAAATTGTAGAGTGAGTTGATGCCTATTATTTTGTTTATTCAAGTATGAGTTTATGCATATATTGTATCTTTTTGTAAAGCAACTTTCTCATTTTTGTGCGGGAATTGGGGAAAGAACTACAATGCTAATGCCCCATATCCTTTCACTGACACTGATATAAATTTTATGTTTATCATATTAGCTATGTTTTATTATTTAATCATAGGTATTTTATTTTAGAACCTTCAATCCTCATTATGACACTACAAGAACAGAAATTGACAACATTTGAACATTTATTCACCTTCAACACACAACACACCATGGTTCCATGAGAGAGCAAGATAAGACACTACAACAGAGTTCGCTAAGACCAGAGATATGCCCTCTCTATGACATTTATTTTGACATAATATTACAGCACCACAAACCTTGCATCCCATTGAGAAGATCCCGAACCCAGCATAGCATTGTACACAATATTGTTACAGTATTGCTGAATCATTAGCTTCATCCCAATAGAATACATGTACTTGCAGCATCCTAGCTATGCGGGAACCGGTCCTGCAGGATCGAAAGAGATGTCAAGACAAGCAGGTTACCTTGGACTATTATTCTCCTTGCACTATATATTTACTTGTGGAAACATAGAAACTAATGAACAATAGGAGTGATTTGGGTTTATTTTTCAGTAATTGCCTACATTCCAGGTCAAAACCACTAATATTGAAGGAAAAATGATATTTCACTACACCTAACTATGGTTGCACTTGCTTCACACTTTGCTACCTCAACTATTTTCTCTTTCTCGATACCCTAACTTATATTTTGGGACATTTTGATGCTAAATCTTGTCCCAAAATAACATAGTTAGGTGTAGTAAATTGATTTACAATGGGAAAGGCATGGAAATCTGAGTGTCTCATTATCTCACCTTTTAGAGCAATTGGAGTCAAGTTTTGTGGTAAATTGGTATAGGCACTCCCAAGCCTTCTGTCAGGATTTTGTATGCATTCTGCAGTCTACGAGTCACCGGTCCCACTTGTCCATCACCAATTATGCGCCCATCAATCTTTACAACCTGGTGAATGAAACCCGATGATGGTTACTAACATGGAATAAACTGTCCTGTACAGCAGCAAGAACCCGGTTATCTAGTTGAATCGTAATAGCACTTCTGAGAATGGTGAGAATTCAGAACCAGTAAACTATCCCATTGAGAAGAAAATAAGACAAGTATCATTAACTACTTAAATTAACATGGGTAGACAGTGGCGAGCTTTGACAAAATATATGCGGTTCAACCTCGAGGGTCGGCAAGTGTATTTAGTGTATAATGGAAATTTCATGAGTATATTAGTGTGTTGTCTTCAAATCATATTTGTTGGCTTCTAGTTCGACAACTAAAAATGTTTGTAGTAAAAAAACGGAACAAGAATGCATGTCATTAAATGAAATAGGGTCATTAGCCTATCCATTTATTAGACCATGCAAAAAAAATTACAAATTTGAAATATGCGATTGGGCCGGGTTAAAATAAAGTTTCTACTAAGTTAAAATATAAAATCAATATATTGCTCGAAAGTCCTATTCAAGATTCACGCTGTATCTGTAGTCTACCGTACGCAATGACTGAAATATAGAATTCAGATATAAACAACTTACTGGGCTGAGCTCTCCCATTGTTCCGGTTGTCCATACCTGCAAGGAAGACATACCAGGAAGAGAAAAATATAATCAGTATTTCGTAAGTACTTACAACTAAACGAATGGAGTTAGGGTCAACTCAAGCATTGATCCATGAGAATAAAGTATAGAGATATTCAAGTAAAGTGTTACAAGTTAAAGTCAAGATACTTCGGTGGAATGCCAAAATGAACAAGAGTAGGAAAAGTTAACATATTTAAATGGTGAAATTTGAAGATAGCATAAGTTAAAACTACCTACGATTTGATTCATATGATGCACTAAATTTAAATTATAAATCACCCAAAGTTCTTTGTAATTCATATGATGCACATCGCTACAACTTTATAGAGCACATGAAATTTTTAGTGAATATATGAACCTCATCCGCAGTGTGGAACTCCGATAAGCTGATTCTTCGCTCCACCAATTCAATCTTTTCCTTAACCACAAGGTCCATGACCTGCAACTCAACAAGTTTTCTGGTTATAGTAAATGTCAAACAAAATATATAGCATGTGTTAACTAAGAACAAGAATATACTGTCACTTATGCATCATGCATCATAACCATGTAGAACATACGAGAAATAATATTCAATAGAACATAAAATAAGTGCACAAGGTGCAAGTTAATAGTTTTTCCAACTGATTGTGTGTTATGGCATAAGGAATTCATACTTTAGCAAACTGTTTCTAAGCAAATTACTACTGACCGTTCCTCAAAAAAAAATACTACTGACCGACATACTAAGTTTCAGTTGATTCCAGAAAATGTAGTTAGATTTAGTTCTGCATACGAACGACATTTATTCATCAAAGTTTCAAAATGTTGTTTGTGGTCATAGTTATGCCTAGAAATTTAAGTTACTTTATTGTTATATTAAATTTCTGATGGTTTGGTGGATTCTGGACTATCTTACATATCTTTGAATTATTTTCTCCCATCCGTCTACACCTTCTTTGGATGTTCTATCCATCCCTTCTTGCCTACTTCCCTGTTCCACCTCTCCTTATCTTCTCTATTTTTCTGTCTTCACTAGCACTTCATCTAGTTATACTAAATTAATCTGTACTATGATCAGACCAGCTTCACTGAAATGTTCTACAAAGAAACTTCAGAATTGTTGGCAGATGTCAATCAGAGTAAATTAGGAATGTTATGTTAGGCCCATTGGGCTAGTATTATGTAAAACCTATTAGA
>JAYMTS010000549.1:0-10399 GCA_036898005.1 Geranium phaeum
TCCATCTTCATTCTCATTGTTCCACTTTTGTTTTTTCAACCAAAACTTCATCTCTACTTCCAAGTATATATGCACAAACTAGTTATCATCTTCAAATTCAAGAACATTATCATATCCGAAAATGATGATGTTTCATTACTCATTTACCATATTGGGTCAATAGAAAACGATTATATAGTAACAAAACCATATTGGGTCAATAGAAAACAATTATATAGTAACAAAAAAAAATGAAGACCCGATTTTTATGTATATCGAGCCTATTATTATGTCTAATTAATAATCTCAAGAATGCTTCTAGTCACTGCTTGCAGTTTTGAAGAGAGTACTACTTTCGTCTGGAGCTGAGAATTTGTTATACAACCCTAACCGAACTCACTTATGAGAAAGTTTACTTATCAAATCTTATATTGTTTCTATACAAAGCAGGCAAGCAAGCAAAGCTTAAACCACGGATCACAACATTTTTGCTGTGTGCTCTTAAACGAAGCAACATCTTGCACAAGGAATTTTCGATTGTACTGATTATACCTTCCTTCTTTTCCCCTATTATTTTACAGCCCCGTGAGGTATGGAAATAAAAAAATAAATACCGTCGTGCCTCAGATCAGTTACGTACAGCGGAAGTAATTAAAGAATTGCACCTGCCATCAAGTGGAGGATGTGAAATTGGCTAATGACATCTCCCTGCAAATATCAAGATTTGACCACCACAAATTAAAATATGTATGATATGTATATTGTTATTGTATGATAATGTTAACGTTAAATCAAAGAGAGAAGTTTACTTTGTGTAACTATGCCCTATAAGATATGTGTAAAAGGTAAATGCTCGGAACCTAAACATAAATTAAAATTCTAAAAAGAAATGTTTATGATAACCTTCATTCTGAGGATGTCAAGGAGTAAATGCAAACAGCCTATCGGCAATCTTCGTGCGGCAAATTGGACACTCTGAACAAGCAAGTGAACAAGATTTACATACTGCAAAAATCATGACACCCATTACCGGTTAAAAACATGTGTAAAATAGAAAAAACCCATATCCATACAAGGAATGTGTAGATGACTCACAACAAAAATGCCGACACGGGAGAAGGATAGCTGCCGTTGGTGATTCAAAACATACTTTGCACACATGGGAATTTACATCTCCATTTCCCTGGGACTTGAACTCCCTTTCTTTCATCTCTTGCATTCTTGCCTGGAAACAAACAACGACAAGATATGATGTTTTCTGTCTCTTGGACTACCCTTTAGAACAGCTCACATTCGTTATCAAATTGATAGACTAATTCAATTTCAAATGGAAATGGAATGGGACGTGATGATTGATTCCCCCAGTACCAGCACCATCCAACCAAATCCAATACCTTTTTTTACTTATTCAAATTCAATTCAATGAGTGAGTTTTCAAGTTTAACCAACCCGTTCCAAAGGACACAGGCTTTTAAGACTGTAGAAGTCCCACATAGTTGAAATAAATTTGGCAACAGGCCTGCTTAATTGTCATCCAACTCTACACCAATTGAATATAAATGAAAATTTCTAGATGCTCAGTACTAGGGTATGTTGATCTTCTTAATGTAGGGCCTTGTTTAAGTGCAAGAAAAATGAATAGGCAAGTTCTCTCCTTGTTTTCTGAATTTGAGAAACTCTATGTATCTCTCTGTTTATGTGGGATCGCTTGTCCTTTATTAGAACTTGCTTTCTCCTTGAATAAAATTTGTTTTGGCAGATAAAAAAGTTCTGGTAAAGAAAAACAACAAAGACTGAAACTAGGAATTGATTCTTGATAGTTACCTTCAGGCGAGCAACAAGGGGTTCTTCCTTCGGATTTGCTTCTGCAGGTTTCCGAGTGTCTGAAGATTTTGTATCTCTATAGACAGTTGTGACGGTCCTACTATGGTCGACGCTGTCAAAATGTCTTTCGTTGGTATTTAACTCCGAGGCAGGACCACTCTCTTTCTTCACCTTAGCAACAAGCACCCACATGTTTGCTAAATCATTCTCCAGAATTTCCTCTCTTTTCTTTGCCTCTTCTACCCTTTTCCTATACTCGTGTTCTAGCAATTCCTTTTCAGCTAAGGCGGCCTCAAGAGCTGCCTCCCGCTGCTTCCTTGCCTGCAGCTCCATCTTCAAATCATCCGGATCGAGATTCCAAGAATCGAAATCATCTGCACCTAGAATATCATTAGTGTGGCCAGATATTCGTCCTTTCCTCCCATGTCTCGTGCCGTCACTGTTCTTGCGGTTAACACCGTTCATGGTTTGCAAAACTGCGCCTCGGGAATGTACTGACTCTCTCATGGCCAACAAGTCTTTTTCTAGCTTTGCATTCTGTAAGGAGAGATTGGTTACTTCAGTAGCCAAATTCTTCAGCTCAACAGCAGCAGCGGAGGCCAGTTCCTTTGCATATGAAGCTTCTTCCGATAATTTTTTATTCTGTATACGTAAGCCATTGTTGTCTTCCGAAAGATGAGCGTGTTCTAGTTTTATTCTTTCGTTCTCAAATTCCTGTTTAAGATAACAGAAAAATAGAACATCAGCATCCAGTTAAGGTCGTCGAGAAAACAGATTTTAGTCATTCATTAGATCTGAGATCATTTCTCGTGTTTAAGTTATACTACTGATTTCAAAGATCAATAAGAAAAATACATGAATATTCACATGTTCTGATAAGTTTGCATTTTTGCCCTCAACCCAATGTTTCTAGTCATTATATCAAGTTTATAACATATAGACGCAATATGAAATCCACCTTCTTAAAATCTCAAATTCACATTCTTTCCAGCGTAGGAAAGAATCTCAGACTCATAATCAACCAAATTCAAATATCTGAAGCTCATAATCTGCTCATTTATGAAGCCCGATAGTTCTTAAAATCTCACATTTTAGTGACCTACTAGGAGACATAGCAACTGGAGCGCCGGTTCAGAAGTAGGAAGTTCACTGATGTTTACCTGTGATTGAATTTTCTTCTTCAATTGATCGGCATATTCTTTAGACACTTGTTGTTCAGATGTAGGTGATGTCTTATCACCTGTGAGCGAAGCTAACCGCTGCTCTAGAAGATCTACTTTTTCTTGCAATTCTGTGTTCTGTGAACACTGTCAGTAGTATAAAAAGTGAGGGTCAGCACAGATAGTATCAGACTTATAAATAAAACGAAAAGAAAAGAAACTGATATTGGTATTACCTTATTCTGCAATTGTTCCTGGAGGATACGATTGTCTGCAGATTTTATCTGCATCAATATATGAATATCCCTTTTAATGAGACATTCTTAATGTATATATTCTGATACATTGACACTTTTGACTTACCTCCAGTTCAAAACTCTTTTCATTACACTGGGTCATCAACCTCATAACCGTCTGTTACAACAGAGCATTAGAGATGATACCTGCTAAAGAAACAAATGGCGATGTGAATTAAGAGGCTACCTGCTGCATTTCAACCATTGATGCATTAGCAATTGAAGCCTCGCCACTCTCAATGATGCGTTGTTCCAGAATACGCATTTGCCTCTTCTTTTCTTGAATCTCACTTTCCAAATTTTGAATCTGCATTTGAAAGCATACACTTGAGCAAAGATATCACTCTTGGAGTATGAAATAAAAATAGTACGCCGTTTTCTTAAGTTCTTGTCATATACTGCAAAGATAGAGAAGCAATTTTCTCGACTGATTAACATGCAGAACTAAAAACAAGAATGATTTACCTGAGTTTTTGAACTCTCGGGGTCATTTATGGACTGTTCCACCAAGCGCTTTAGGGTACTCGTGCTGAATGCAATCTCACCAGCTAGCATCTTAACTTGCTCAACAAGAAGATCCATTTGATCTGACATAGTCATTCCTCCCTGAATCCAATAAAATGATCGCATTATATCCAAACTCAAATGTTTAATCTGAAACCATGAAATACTATTGTCTATGATTTACCAAGTAAATAATTTACAGCCATTCACAAAATAGCAGGAAAAAAGTGTGGTATATTCCAGCCACTGATAAGTTTACCCACATGAGTTGATTCGGTGACCGTACTGCAAGATGGTGAGAGTTCTCCATTCCACTTGCTGGAAGACCTTCTATGTTTTAAATCAGATAGATCTGATGAAAATGCTGATACAGATAAAGAGTCCGCATTTTCTACCAACAAAGAACCACCTTGCAGAACATCCAGCTTCTGACAGAGATAAACATGAAAGATAAGTATGAATCATGGTGTTAAGATAAGAAGATAAAAGAGAGAAGGCAAGAAAACACCATAAAACTAGAAAGACAAAATGACAACATTACTTAGCTAACTCTTAAGAGTTGTGAATCTAGTTGCATTTAGAATCATTGCTACTGACTGCAGGGTTGTACTCAAACAAAAAGATAACTCATTCGCTATTGCATATTACTCCTACTCTTGGTTCTTGAAACAAATCAAACATTACAATACAAGACGTAGAAAAGGAACTCACGTTATCCTCACTGCCCATAGAATGGCTATTTTGATGATTGGGAATATCACCCAAACAGCCAGGAATCGTATTTTTTGTAGAAACAAGAATGAGCTTAGTTAGCCTCTGGATTCTACTCATGAGAGCCGCTTTAGCTTCCTCTTCCTCCTCCAATCTGGACTGCATTTTGACTTGGCCCTCCTCAAACTATTTAACAAATGGCAGGATTTACATAATAAATATTGTGTAAATACTATAGAGGTGTTTCCATGAGAAATGACCAGTAATTAGACAAAACCTTTTGTTTTAGCGTTAGAAGCTCTTCATGATTAACACCAACTATTATTCCTTTCTTTAGCTGATCAAGCTCAGTCTTCAGACATGAAATTTCTCTTTGATATTTCTTAATCAAGGATTTTTCATCAATTATCTGAAGAAAAGGGGGAATTGTTGTTAAACAGAAAACAAGAGTAAGCCTGAAGCTGCTATTACTAGCACATCTTCTAAGACATAATTTTGCCATCAGAGATTTCGGTATTTCACTGCACCTTATTGCGAGAGGCATAAATTTCTACTCGTTTTGCCCTGCTTGCAAACTTCAACGTATTATGTGTTTCCTCCATATTACTGGATGCAGGAGTAATTGTGCATATAAGCTGACAGATTACACATAAAAACACAAACCAATAGCATTAGTTTTGCAGTGTTTAATGATTCACGACAAGTGATTAGCCAGGGGTTAAAGTAGAATTCAGGAATACATATACCATCAAATTCACATGTACGCATGCTAAAATTGCATGCTTTGCCACAATGAAAAACTTGAATTCAATCCTCATTGAAACTTACCGAAACATGTCCATGCCCACTAAGTGAAGATTGCAGAAGACGTGTAAGCTTAGAGTCTCGATATGGAACATGACATGCCTTTCCTTCACTCAATTTCCCAATAACCTTCAAAATGCAACAGTATAACCAAGTTAAGAGCTTAGAAAACTTCACAGCATATTTACAAGAACTAACTAACAAACAAGAGGGGTGATACCAAACTTCCTTTCCCTGGAAGAAGGAATAAAGGTTACATCAAAGATTTATGCATCCAAACTGAATCCTATTTCATTAGTTGATCCAAATAAGAAACAAAGAACATACTGAGCATACATTAGATTGCATATTATGTTTAATTTTTACAACTAGTGGTTTGAATTGATTCCGACAAGACAGACAATTTGTTTATTATTGTGGTCACATTAGAAAATACAAGCAGGAGTAAACAAAAACAAAACTTGTATATGCAATAATCCTAATGGGGGATAAGAAGCAGTGACCTCAAGCTTGGTACACGAAATACTTGTCACTTCCCACAACCCTTGGTTAGAGGGAAAATGTCTCTTACTGTATGTGTTCATATTGATATCAGAAGCCATGAAGCACTTACAGTTCCAAGAGTTAGAAGACTTTTGTTTATGTAAGAACCTTCCTTTCTCCTTAGTCCAGTTGTTTCAGTTTTTGAGCTCTCAGAGCCAGCTAGATCAATCAAATTCTGAAGAAACAAACAAAATGGTAAGGACATATTGACAGATCACTATATGATGTTTTCACGTGGAAATAAAAAGGGATAAGAATATACAAGTTGAGAGAAGATCACTCCATCATACTCATCGCCATGAGCACTACTTTCAATCATCTGCACATGCATCAATGAGTTCAAATTAGAAATAAAAGGTGTTGAAAATCATAGAAAAAATCAAACACAACACACAATGGATGAGGAAAATTTCAAACAGTTGGAGTCTGTAGCATAACATACACGTTATTGATGAATTATACAGAAAGAGCAGTCATTTGTGGGGTGATTACCAGCGTGAATATAGTGTGACTTCGGCTACTGAAAAGATTAAAATTATTTGATCCCACATGGCGATGCTCTGCCATTAACAAACAACAGCCGGCTCAGCAATGGAAGTACCAATCACTGATAAGTTGACGATCAAAATTAGCAGAAGTTCATTGTGAATACCTTCGCCAGCAGCAATAAAAGACAGGACATGTCCAGGAGACAAAACTACTTCTTCCTTTATACCTTCGACATAAGTTCCCTGTAAAAACGATGCTAGTGGAAATAAGAGACAAATTTTGAAATTCCAAGTACTTATAAATATCCACATCATAAATAGATTTTAAAAGATCAAATGGTCAACTGGTGAGCACAGAGCACTAGCTTTTAGAAAGCGGATTGATCTAAAATACTAGAGAGAGAGCTAGCAAGCATAAACCAACAATAAGCAACTGGATATCTCTATCATAATAATGCAAGACCTTATGTGCTAGGATTTGTTAAGAGATAAATAATTCTCTTAATCCTAATTGTAATAAACTAATATGACTATTACCGTGCACATGAATAGAAGAAAATGAAATACAGAGATGGAACAGAGCAATGTGCATCAGTAACAAAAGATGGACCATAACGAGGAAGAAAGAGGTTGCTGGAACAGGAGAGTAAACAACCTGTGCATCTTCTCTAACACGCAAGTTTTGACCAGTTGGATCGAGCAAGTCATTTATAACCTGAAATCATAGAGCAAATAGTGCAGTAAACCATACGTTATTCTCAGAAAAAAGTATTAACCATAATGTACGATTTTGCTTAAGATTAAATGGATGTTTTTAACAGGTCAATAATGAGCAGAATTTATAGACCTGCATCAAAAGGAGAATAAGCCAATTAAGAAGTCCCAACATCTTAAAATAGTTGTTTATCTACTCACCTCATTGTAGATTTCAAGATACGACACTCGTAGTAAAAACTCTCTTCCTGGAGTCTGAAGTATGAAGTAAGAATGTAATCAGGAATGCACACTTCATTTGGTAAATGATTAATGACAAATGTACAAAACTCCAAAAAGGTAACCAGTCCAGCCACAGCAAGCAATCGGAATCAATGTCATAACTACCAAAAACAAAAGTCAAAGAACAAATGATTACAGTGACGCATATCTTAACAGAAACTAAATTCTATTCTAGCTAATCACAAAACAACTCCTATTCCTTAACATTATGTAAATGGAGAATATACAAAACTAGATGATGTGTGGCTTCTACTGCTATGTTCCAAAGGACAAAACAAAAATACAGCATTGCTGGAAATCTACTGTTTTCCCTTAAGATATCACCAAAAAACAATAGCAACAATGGAAAAAAAATTCCCAAACATGACATACAATGAGAATAGAAGATTAAAGAAATATGTAAATGGGAAAAAAAAAAGAAGAGGATATAAAGTTAATGTTAAACCTCAACAAAATGAGATCACTGAAAGTCTGAAATACTTACATCTTGGATAATGCTGAAAACATCCTTGATTGCCAATGGTATGACACCTGGAGAATAATGATCTCCCTGTGCAGATTTAAGGTAAGAATATGCCAATATCATGATATTTGCCAATTAAAACATCTTGGAGGTTCTCACTTTCACCAAAATATGTGATACTCGAAATAATTAAACTTCACAAGAGTGAAAACACACTTACATGCATAGTGTGCGTCTTTCCACTGCTTGTAACACCATATGCAAAAACAGTTCCTACATTGCAAGCAAGTATATATAAGATACTTCACAAGTCTTATAATGTACGGTAAGAGGATTATCTATAATAATCACGGTTAGAAATATGCAGCTTTCCTTAAGAAGCATTTAGCTGGTCTTCCAGCTAATTGGACTTGCTTTAGCACGGAACTTTCAATATAACCACTGACATTCGGGAAATTCAATACAAAATGGCATACCATTTACACCCTCCATTGCAGCCCTGACAACAGGTTGAGCTGCTACTTCATACACGTCCTGAGTATTCGTTTGAGGTCCAAAAACTTTATCTGCCATAGTAACAACAATCCCAGAACAGTGAGTAAAACCAAAACCCCGTCAAAATCCACATCAAACACAAATGAAGCAACATGGCATTTACCAAACATTTACATTAGCATCCATTTAATTGTAAGCTTTAAATTCAAAAATTCAAGAGCAATTACCAAATGCATAAGCAGTAGCTGGATTATACTCGTTCCTCACAAACTTATCCCCATCTGCATACCAAGCAATCTCATCTCCTCTCTGAAATTCCCTCTCACTGCAACAACATAGCCACCAAAACCAAACATTCCCATTACACAAAACTCAAGAACACAACCCTAAAAACCAAAACCATCAAACATTCCAATCAAACCTACACGAGTCCCAGATCTATCTCACTCTCACCTCAACGGCCTGAACCGAATCGTCACCGAAATGCTGTCTCCGGCTCTCGACGAGGCCTCAACAGGCTCCGCAACCAGCTCCTCCACCGGAAACGCCACAGTCCCAACATTACCGTAATCGCGAGCTCGACTCGGCGTCATGGATCGAGAACCACCAAATCCACCACCACCAGAATTGTTCAAGCACGACGAAGCCGACGAAGAGCAGGATCGAGGAATGAGACGGTGGTGGTGGTGGTTGAGCAGCGAAGAAGACGAAGAGGTCGACGAGTAAGGGCTCGAAGGCTTGCGATGCGAGAACGGAGACCTGCTCCGAGCTCGAGACGACGAAGACGACGCCATAGCTAGTCCAAAGCAGAGCACTGAGCAACAGAAACTCGAAACCCTAAGAGAATCGAGAGTGAGGAAGAGTAAAGAACAAGGAGAGGAGTATTTGTCAGAGCTCACATGGCGAGAAAGAGAAAAGCGAAGAACAAATGAACAACATTGCTATTATTTTTCTTTGATTTTTATTCGAAATTGAGCTCCCACGCTTCCAGAGACTGGGCGAGAGAAAATCGCCGAGAAAGTGAAGGAAAATTTATTTGATCTTCGAGACAGAGAGTTGAAAGAGAAAGAGGAAAAGATCGAAAATAGCAGGTGAAGAATTGTGAAGACGAACGATGGAGGACAGATTTTTAAAATATAATAATAAATTTATTTTTCAAAATGAGTTATTTTTTTAAAAAGAAAATTATATATTTTACACCAAACTGTACAATTTTTTTCATTATTATATTTTAACTGTTACTTTTTTAGTACTTTAAATATTATTTTGAGAAAATTTGTTCTTAAAATATTAAAAATATTTAAATTATTTAAAACTGTAATTAAACATGATTTAATAAGAAAAAAAATCAATTCAATTAAAACATATTTATCGAAAAAGCCAACTTATCCAGGGATCTCAAGAATAATTTAATAAATTTAGATATTTTTGGAGTAGGTTGTCCCAAAATATAATTAATGTACGGTAAAAATGAAAACAAAATTAATTCCAGTACTATAGTGAAAAAGTAGTATATGGTACAAAATGTTTTTTTTTTAAATTGAAATACTATTTATTTATATTACCCTGCCCGCTGACGTGGTTAGTGCGTGCTGACGTGTTGGTGGAAGATTCAAAACCGCGCATTAAATAATGTTTTTTGAAAAATGAATAAATAAATGGTGAGTGAGCGGGAATTTTAACCGTGCTCACCAGAGAGGACAAAAATGAAAACTATTTGTTCGCTTCACTCGCGTAGAGCGCGATGTTAGGTCACGCGCGAAGGATCTTTGAGCCAGGGCCGTACACGTGTAATCTACTTCCTCCTGTGGCGCGTGGGAAAGGCACTGGGAATGCGGTAGTGGAGTTGACACGTCGGATGTGACCAATTAAGATTGAGCTACTCTCTGGTGGGTCCCACGCTTGAGTTTATTTATAGTTTGCCAATATTTGTTGAATTATGTCATTGGCTTAGTTTCCTCTCAAAATTAAACCTAGGGATAATTGCATCCGACTACCCTTAAAATTGACCGTTTTTCACTTGACTACCCTTACAAAAAAAATTTCGATTTTCCGGTACCCTAATATGCTATCATTGTCTCCGTAAGTACCCGAACACGTTTTCCATCCATTTCTGTTAAATTTTGGGGTTAAAAA
>JAYMTS010000550.1:0-10399 GCA_036898005.1 Geranium phaeum
ACAGAGCCACTGCTGAACGCGAGATAAAACGACTGCTAGGTCAGAAGAGTCTTCTCGAGCGCGACATTAGCAAACGTGATTCAATTGCCGGTAGAAGGCGTGATTCAGTTATCGACAGGAGTTCAAAGCCCTTTGATTCCAAAATGCAGGTGATTATGGTACTCTTTAAGTTTCCAACATGTTTAATGCAAGTGGTACTGTTCTAATTTCTAAACATCCTTAGACTTGGGATTTGGGATACAAATATGCAGATTATGGTTAATTGTTGTAAATTCAGACTGTACATCCAATATTAACAGTAGACTCGAGGTCCATCTTTTTTTTGTAATTAATCTATTTTGATATGTATCTTACTTCCTGTCTATGCCATGCTACAGTTTGTCTTTTATTGGTTTATATTTTTTTAAACAACTATTTTGTATTTTCCTTTTATATTTTTAAGGAAGAATACAAAAAGCTAGAAGTTCTTGCGTTTGAGATGGAAACAACAATTGCTTCTCTGGAAGAAGAATTAGCAGCTGCATTCAGGGAAAAGGAAGAAGTTATATGTACAAACAAAAGATTGGAGTCGGATATGGAAGCTCTATCTGAACAATTGAACATGTCTAACTCGGAATTCAGCAAATTGCAGGAAGAAATTTCAGGCCTCGTAAAACTTCTATTTTTTTCTCCTCTCAGTCTCTTCTCGGTTTCACAAGCTCTCTGTTGATGATCTGAATTATCATTTTGTGCTTTCCAGAGACTAAGTTTGGAAGGCTCCAATTCCTGTCAGCAGAAACTTGAGAGCTCTATTAATATGTTGCTGGAAGAAAAGGAAGAGCTGACAATGGTAGCGTAAATTTTGGTTTAGATAGTAAAAGGAAAACACTATTTTCGAGCTTTTATGTTCAGGTGTGTCATTGGTGATTGGACTTTTCTGCTATGTGCAGCAATTAAGTAATGCCCTTTTGGAAATGGAAGAGGAAAAGGCAATATGGTTTGCTAAGGAGAAAGCTTCAATTGGAGCGATAGAAGAGAAAGCTAAGCTATACAATGCCGAGGTTCTGTCATTATCAAAAGGAATGTCTGAGGTAATTTTTGAAATTTCATAGTTTTTAGTCTCCTGAATTATTTTAAATGCCAAACCATTAAATTTTGTGATATACTGTATTTAGTAATGAATATCATATTTCTCGTTCTGTTTGTTTATTTCTGCAGTACACAATGCAATTACAACAAATAGTGTTGAAATATGTAAATCCCAAATTATGTGGATTGTTATACTCAAACACCCTTGTGGTGCAGTCTTATACGTTTAGCTGATTTGCATATTTGCTATACCTTGAAATGTAAGGTAAAGAGTGAATTGGAGTCATGTAGGGCAGAATGCAAAATCCTTCAGGAAAAACTGACATTTTCCAAGGAAAATGAACAAAAGGCGATGATAAACAGGTTTGTCTCGTTAACATTGCATCAGAATTTCTCCAATATTTTTTATGCTACACTAAAATTGACTTTGCCTGTTTTGCCTAAAAGTAACGCCAAATATAATTTTTCATAGACAATGCATTTGACATTGCAGATATAACTATCCCAAAGAAATAAATATTGTGTTTCGTTTTATTAATTTGACCTCAGTGAAGAGAAGTCTCTAGAGATCGATTCGCTGAAAATTAGCTTGAGAGATGCTGTTGCTGAGAGTGAACAGTCTCAGGAAGTAAGTTCTACTACTCCACCTTGTTCAATTGTTATAACCGTAACTTTCTCGGTTCTTATAAACATTGATCTTTCTGTTCAGGCATTGAAGTCAAAGCTCGATAAGCTTCAAAACGATTTGGCTTTTCTCAGTAAAGAACGAGAAGACTTGTTGATTCGTATCAGGGAGTCAGATGCAGAACCCAGATTGTCAACTGACTTGCAGGTTTCATTTCAACACAATTTTTTTAGTAAGCTGCAAAAACTTCTACTAGTTGATTATAAGTTCAATAACACATTATCCTTTACAGAACCTCAAAAACGAACTTCAAGTCATGACAAGGGAAAAGAACGAGCTGATGATTCTGGTTAAGGAGAAAGAGAGCCAAGTATGCAACATAGACCTAGTAAAATATACACCTCCAAAGTTACTAGTATTGCATGATAACGATCTTTTCAATATTACCAGTTATCAGCTGCAGAAGTTCGAGCGGCGGAACTCGCGCACAGAAACGTTGCCATTGAAGGCGAGAAGCATACGGTGAGTGGTTCTATACCCCAAACTATTATTTGTTTCATAGATTAAAATTTTATATAATGAGTACTCCCTTTGTTGATAATGAGCCTACTATTTGACATTTTCTTTTTGTAAAAAATAAGGATCTTTCATATATGCCTTCATATCCCACCATCGGATTGGTAATCTCATGCATAATTAACTTCCTGGCAAAAAAAAGTGAATGGTTGAGAACTAATTTTTTTCCCAAAAAATATGCAGGAGATGTTTGTTTACTACAAACAAAAGACCTCGCGTTGAAGTTTCTGATCACTTACTCCTTTTGTGTTAAACTCGCTAAGCGTTTTCTGATGTTAAATTGGACAGGTTGATGTGAGCAACAGTATCGAAAAGGCGATGCTTAGAATGAGGCTGCGAGGGACACAAGCAAAGTTAGAAGCTGTAAATTATAGACACAAGGAGACATCAGAAGAGTTTGAATTTATGAACAGAAGATATAAGGAGGCTTCAAGAAAGCTGAAAGACAAGTTGGCTGATTCTGGACATAAGATCCTTGACCTGCAGAAACAACTTGTTGCTGCTAAACAGAGACAATGACAGTAAAAGCTTAAACCACCATTTAATTTAATGCTGTTGTAAATGTAATTACAGGGCTTGCTTAATTTGTACACTTCTCACCTTTTGTGAATCATATGATTTGTTAGGAATCTAATTCCTATCTAGTTATTATATATATTTTAAATTATTAGATTTGAGCATTTGAATTTGTTAGTTACAAATTAGGACTAGATTGGATTGTTTGAATTCCTAGGTTTGAATTAGATTATGTATATCCGATTTATTTGGTTAGTTGAGAAGACTGTATAAATCATTCAATAAAGGAAGAGAGAAAATACTTATTAAACACGGTTACTTATTGAGATCTTGGGTTCTCTCATTTTAAGGAACTCTCAAGATTGAGAGCTCAATTGTTAATCAAACTCTCATCCTATTTATATCGAGCAATAACCTGATCTTAAAGTCGGGACCGTATCAATTATTACAAAAGATGCAAATTCTTTCTTATAATTAATAGGGATAATCTCACAAAACTACAAATGATTCTTTTGTTGAGTGGTGTATCTGTTAACCTTTTCAATTATATTTAAATGCAAAATCACCTTTTTGGCCTTTTAAACTATGACACAATTTTGAAAATTTAAATAACTCTTGAAAGGTATTTTAAGTCATACCACATTCAAAACTAACAGAGAAGTTCACATTATATGTACAAAAAATAAGTCAACAAATCTCAAAATAAAATTTAAAATCAACAAAACTCAATAAAATTTAAGTCATCTTCGATGAAAATCAAACTATGATCAATGAGCTTTAACAAAAAAGAAGTTGATAGGTGAAAGCTGGATTTAGAATTATGAGTATTTTTATATGAAATAAGAAAACAATCCCTTCCATAAGGCGCAATTGAAAAACCAGGCATTTGGTGAAAAATGTAATCTGTAAATTCTAGCCTGAACAAACAAAGTATCTTTCCAATAAGAAAATTAATGAAAATATTAAGAAATCCTTAAACCATAATTAATACATCATCTTCAGTAATATAGATGATCAACAAAACATGCATAAAAGGAAGAGTTTTCTTTTACATTGTGGCCCATAACAATCTAAAAACAGACTATGAAGAAACTGGTTTACAGTATGTCCCATTTGTCTGCCAAAGCCTCGCAAATTTTGAAGATGCAACACGCAGCACTCAATGGATAGCCCGAAACTGCAAGAAAAACATGAAGTAAACAGATCAAGAATGAACTAGGTTCTCAATGACAGTTTACAGTATCGGCATCGGCATCGTCTACAACTATATCAGTATTGAACTAAAGATAAAGACTGATTAGACGAAAAAATTATGTCGGCATAAAAATCTTGTAAAAAGAGAATTTCAGATTAGCTGATATTTTGGATTCAGAAGGCTCTAATCTCAATGTGGATACTGGCAGAACAATTTCGCCATGCAAAGAAATAAATGTGTACGAGTGAACTTACCAGAGATGTAATCATCTGCAAGCTCTTTATCAATTTTTCCATGGGACATTGAACCAACCTGTAAGTACAATATTAGAAGAAAGATATAATTAATATTAAAAAAATTATCAGCAATTACATACTGCAAGAATACAATACGGGTAGTCGTACCATAAAAACAAGATCTGTGTCCTCATCAAAAGCACGGACATAATCCTTCATTTTTACTACCTTATCTGAACTATGTGAGAAGCCTGATGATAAGCAAAAAACAATTTAGCTCATTGTCAAAGAATATACATATCTAAAACCCTAATAGAACAAAACGGCTCACCTATTTTGCGGGAGTTAACAGGTAGATATCGGGTTACAGGGTTCTTAACAACTTGCAACAGCTTCCCATGATGACCATCAGCAGAGATACTCAGCTTCTGTAGCAGCTGCACTGTATAATGCAAGAAATACAATGGAAAAAAAAAATGTAAAACAGTCAAATATATATGATAGCTAGTGTAACATTGAAAGGGTTGAGGTGAAATTATATGAACTTACACATGACACCAGCAAATCGCTTGTACGTCCGTGGAAGTCTAACATGTGGGTTAACTTTAAAAAGCACGCCCTTATCGGTTCTTACATAAATAGCCTTAATCCTCCCAGCCTTATTGATTGTACTGTCTAAAATACTTAAGAGTGCCTGAAACACACCAATATAAAATATCATGCAGAGTTCAAGTGCTATAGGTCTACACTAGTCAGCAAAAAAGCATATCTAAATCTCTGATACAGAATACCAAATTCTTATATGAAGCTTATAAATTGAAGTATAATACAATCAAGTAGTAATTTTGAAGAAGAACCACACACAAATTAAGTGCTGTAGTTCTACACTAATCAGCAAATACAAAGTATCAAATTTTATATGGTGTAAGTTGACGTATAATACATTCAAGTAGTGATTTTGAATCAGAACAACACACAAATCACAATAAACAAACCATACCGAGCTCTAAATTCAAAATCATTCACTAACCTGATGAACAATATCAGGCCTGTAATTGCCAGGATTCAAGTTCTTCTTCCTCAAGTAATTGGTATGATCATCAGAGTTCAGTATCTGGTAACTCTGTAACACGCATAACAAACACAAAAAACCAAAAAACAAAATCTTCAACACAAAACTTAACAAAAACACACAAACATTCAATTAACATCACGAATCCGAAACCAAACAGAGCTAGGGTTTTCCCAATTTCACCTTCCCAACTTTGGCCACCTCCAGAGAAGCTCTTTCGAGAACAAAGATCACATTCGGCTTCTTCGCCCTCACCTCGCCTTCACCTCCAGGAATGCCCTCTTGCTCCGGCGCAGCCTCCACCTCCTCTTCTTCTTCATTGCCTTGTCTTGTCCTTTTTGGAGTAGCCAAGATCAAAAACCGAGAAAAAAACATATATTCAAGAAACCCTATTGTGGATTCATGCATATGGATTAATGGCCATAAGAACATCATCATCAATATCATAATATATATCAGCAAAATGACTTGGTGCAATGACTGCAATGATGTTGATGATGGTGCCGCCGCCACGGTGGAGGAGACAGCTGCAGTATCCTTGCCATCTACTACTACTGCTACAGATGATCATGTTACTGTTGTTGCTGCTTCAAAATCAAGTTCTAAAGGCAATAACATAGTGATTAAGTCTTGTCCTTCATGTGGTCATCAGATAAGGTTCCAACAAGAGCAGGTATAAAAGTTTTCATATATTGTTATTGCTTTGCTCTATAAATTAATTATATTATTTACATATGATTTGGATTAATGATTATTACATGCATGTGTGTATGTATGTAATTAATTAGAGTGGATCATCTATACATGATTTGCCTGGATTACCAGCTGGAGTGAAGTTTGATCCAACAGATCAAGAGCTTCTAGAGCATTTGGAAGGGAAGGTGAGGTCTGATGCACAGAAGCTTCATCCTCTAATTGACGAGTTCATCCCAACCCTTGAAGGAGAGAATGGAATCTGCTATACTCACCCTCAAAAGTTGCCTGGTATATATCATATTTTTACCCAATATTAATTTGATGAAAATGGATTCATTACTCATATTTTTATGTTTATTTTCTTAACCCCAATTACCATGCATACTAAGATTAAACCAATTGTGATTTCAAATCACCTTATTCAATCCATTAATATAAGTTTCTGAATTTACTGGCAGTATATATATATACAACAGGAGTCACAAATAAAACTCATGATATACAGATTGTATATTACTTTAACTTGAAAGACTTATAACTAATATTGTCATGTTTCAAGATGTTTAATTCATGCATGAATATACAAATTTTTTGAAAGAGGTGGAAATTACTACCGCAAACCACAATTATCAATTATTTCATAATGCTTGTACAAGGAAATTTTGATCATCTATGGTGAGAGATTTTGGTAGGATAGAAAAAACACAGAGGTTTACAATGAAAATGATCTAAATGATTGAAATCATTTTTCTTGGAAAAGAAAGTTATGAAATCTCCATTAATTAATTATGAGAATTGTGCAATATTAATCTCCCTGGCCTATAAATTGAATCAGTCACTTCAATTAATCGATTGAATAGTTCCAACCTCCGACCGACCTTTGTGTATGTAGCATTAGGAGACTAGGAGTTTGGATCTAAATTCCGAAAGCAACCCACCAACCAACCCTATTACAAGTCACTAGTAACAAGGTTGATATCTCAGCTTCAACATATTGCTTATAAGGTTAGGTAAAGAGAAAATTCTACACATTAGTGTATTATATATATACACATGACTAACTTCAAAACCCAACTCATGAAATATATATTCATTAGTAATTAATTTAAGTTGAATGACAAGAATGTGTTCAATACTAGCATACTTTCCTAAGAGAATATATGTATTTGTACAAAAATTAAATGGAAATGGCTTGAAATTACAAATCAAGATTTTTTTTAATTTCTAATTTTATTTTCTTTTAAAAAATAGTTCTTAATTTTAAGGAAAAGTTTGTCATTTGTTGCACCAATGTGCACATTTTGGAGCACCTTCCTGTTAACTAAGCACATGTACACCACCATCTTGGAAAACTGTAATAGGACAATACTATTTTACTATTTTTCATGAAGTCTAGACTCAGACTCACAACTTTAGTATGTTTTAGTTGTAGTAGGGTTCTCTCGTTCATAAGATAAGTTAAAAAATTATTTTAGGCCTACCTAAAATATTAGATTCGAATAAGATAAAAAAAGTCTCAAATTTAAATATTTTATGTGTATTTTGAAATTTAATGTCTAATATAATACTCTATTAGTCATCTTTGGTTTAGTACTCAAGAGTGATTGAGTCTGCTTTGAGTTAGAGTAAGTGATGATTTGTTAATTATTTGTAGGAGTTAAGAAAGACGGGCAGATCCGGCACTTCTTTCACCGGCCATCGAAAGCGTACACGACGGGGACCCGAAAGAGGAGAAAGGTTCACACGGACACGGAGGGAGGGGAGACCCGGTGGCACAAGACGGGCAAGACCCGTGGCGTGGTCGGGGGAGGCAAGGTGAGAGGGTTCAAGAAGATCCTGGTGCTCTACACCAACTACGGCAAGCAAAGGAAGCCCGAGAAGACCAACTGGGTCATGCACCAATACCACCTCGGCAACAACGAGGAGGAGAAGGACGGCGAGCTCGTCGTCTCCAAAGTCTTCTACCAAACTCAGCCTAGGCAATGCGCTGCCTCATCTCTCCTCACCAACAAGCCCCAAAATGGCCATAACCAATACAATCTCCATCTTCATGAGGCCGGCCTCAAGAACAACGTTGCTACTACTGGTGCCCTAGTTGACTTTTACAACTCATCTTCATCATCATACATATCTTTTGACCAAAACAGGCCAAACCCTACCCATCAACTCATCCCTCATTTTGCACTCAACGGTGGGTCTTCTTTCAATATTCCTTGAGATCATCAAATATTATGGTGCATGTTCATGTTCATGTGCATGCATATTATAATTGGATATACGTATTAATTATATATTAAGGTACTATAAATCTTGGGGAGGAATAAGGAGAGTTTCAATTGAAAAGACTAAGTAATTATGAAGGTACTTAGTTTGGGGAGCTGAAGATCTGCAAGCCATATATACAGGTTTGTTTTTTCGGGGTTATCTTATATATATATATACACACACATTGATATATGCTTATGTATGATGATTTGTACAGTACGAGGAGGATGTAAGAATATCAGATATGGGTCCTGAATATATATAAGACCCTTTTGATGTGGGAAGAGTGTTAACTTAAGAGAACTGTACAAAGATGACTCTTTGATACTATATACATATACCTATAAGTATAATCAGTATAAGTAGAGCATTAATTACTTCATTGTACTTGTTTCTTTCAAACTAATAAACTGAGTCAAGACATTTAATTTTGTAACGGGATATGGAGGTGCTTTTTTCTAGATTTCTCTATATTTGATATTATAGTTCAAATTATTTTGTTTCTTCTTGAATATTTACCAAATGTTGTAGGTAATAAGTTATTAGTTTTAATCCTCACGCAGAGGATATTGTATAAGAAAATCTACTACTATCTTGTTTAGCGTTGTCAATAGTATTACAACCAATTTGTTGTGAACATATATTGTGATATGACTTCAAATCAAATATACAAAAACTAAGCTTTTGAAGGAATCAAAGTCTTAATATTCACAAGAAATGTATTTCTTAGTATACCTTTTAAGAAAGAAGTAAATATATAATATGATTTTTACCGACCATCCATTGATCACTCTCTTGTTCCATAGGTACAGTACATAATATGAACTTTCTTAACATGATCCACATATAAAGGGTGTAACAACTTAGAATTTTCATCCATCAATTTGAGTTTTTCCTTGCATTGACGACCTAACCGAATGCCCTCGTATGGTGACCAAATTAAAAACTAGAGGCAAAGACCATTCCTTATGTGTCACGGTGTTGCCGCTTAAATCAACACCAGGCTCAGTATTCTTGATTTAGATAAACTCTTAATGTATGCGGATACATTGCCCGCACAACAAAAATCACAAATATAGACCCAAGGAAAACAACCTTTTGATCATCTTTTAACAACAAAAGAGAGTGTATTGGCGACCGGATCATCACATATACTTGTACAACAAAAATGTTACCATATGTTGAGACTTCAGAAGAAAAATCATATTTACGCTTTATATAAGGTATTGTGAGATAGTGAAACTCTTATGTACCTAAAACTCAACACATTAAATCTCAAATCATGTACTTCAAATTACCATCACAATCCACACAAATCTAATTTTAACAATGACAATCGAAATTTTAAGGTGAAATCCAAATATGGCTAGTAACATGTGCGAACCGGAGGAGTGTGTGCAAACTTATAGAAGCGCAACATTTGACTTGACATAATAATAATAATAATAATAATTTCTTTCAAACTTTCGTTACACCACTCCTCGACAGGATTCACTTATAAGGTGATGTGGTACATTCGACGCCCATTGTGACACCACGATGCCCACATTTAATGTCGAATTTTCCTCATTATGTGTTTATTTAGAGCAATTTGTGTCACTTTACACCTTCGGGTATGTTTGGTGTTATTGTCCAGAATTCATATGAAAAAGGCAAAAATAGACCAGGATCACAACAAAACTTTTCAGAGAACACAACTTTCTCATATTTAATCTGATGTTATCCAAAGTTATATCAAGTCGAAGATAATTTGTTGATCTACAAATCTCTAGAAGAACTTTTTCTCTAATTCTAATGGGAATAACCTCAAAATTACATATAAAACACAAAAATTTTACAATCGAGATTCCATACTAACAAACTTGTGAGCGCCATAACTTACACATCCGAAATCTAAATCAATCAAATGGTATGTGTAAATTGAACAGGACAAAAAGAGATACATTTCTTATGAAGAACGTTTTTGCATTGGAGGTCAAAATATGTGTTGATCGACACATTTTTGTGTCAATCGACACAACAGTCCAGCGAGTTTTGTGGCTGGTACGGCGACAGCGTGTCGATCGACACAATCAAGTTTTCAAATTTCACAAGAGGGAAGTTGACCTAATTCAACAAAAATTGAAATTTTTTAAGACCAAAAGTTCTAG
>JAYMTS010000551.1:0-10396 GCA_036898005.1 Geranium phaeum
CCTTGGAGCAATTCAGGAGTTAGGGTAGGAACTTGCCTGTTTGGATTTCAGCTTCAGTGTGTGGCTTTTGGAGGCTGCATTTTGGATTTGATTAGAAATTTAGGCTGGAAATGGTGGTGGTTTATGAATTGAAGTAGCAACTTGTCTTCGAGAGAGGCTGGGAATTGGTACCGTGAATGTGTTTCCATAGAGGATTAGTAGTAGACATTTCTAATTGTGTATGGTCATTGATCAGTATTTAGGAATTAAGGGATGATCAACATGCTAGTCTTTGCTTGAATTTAGTGTTGAGGTAAAATATTAGGATGATGATTTTTTTTATGAACATTTATTATGATTTTTGAGTGAAAGAGAATATGTTAAGAGTCAAATAGATTAATTCGGTCATTGTAGGAAACCAAGTATTATTGATTAGTCTGATTGCCTGGATGTCCACTGTTAACTTGTATTAGGAAACAAAAATTCAATTAGAAATGTTGTGACATTGTGATGCAGCACAATCCCTTCAACCAGAGAATCTAATCAACTCAGGTGTCACGGGTCTTGTTTTTGGTTTTGAAGATCCAGATGTAAAAAGATATAAGCATCAGAGACTTCGAGCAA
Organism: Geranium phaeum; assembly: GCA_036898005.1. Lineage (NCBI taxonomy): Eukaryota > Viridiplantae > Streptophyta > Magnoliopsida > Geraniales > Geraniaceae > Geranium > Geranium phaeum. The sequence goes on from JAYMTS010000551.1 coordinate 604, forward strand.
AATCGAGATCAGCAATCTGAAATATTTATAACTTAAGCGAAGTATTTACATGCTCATATAAGCAAACAATATTCAACACCCTAATAAATATCAAAATTGACACTTGAAATCAGACAAATGTCTACTAGTTAAAGACACATATATGACAATAGATCTCTGACAAAGTTGATGTGAATAGTGCCATACTAGCTACTTTGGTGCGCTGAAAGGTTTCAAGAACAATAACTTGAGGTGATGTTATCAACATCTTGGACATCAAAGACAAGCCATACAGTTTTGTATTAGTTGATCCTCAGTCCTTACACTTGCTTTTCCTAGGAGCCTTTTTTTATTTTTTTCCAACAGCATCTTCCATTTTTGGTAATAGCCTCAGGCTTTCACTGGAGTAGGGATAATTAGATTGCTTATCTTCATAAATAGGGAGCATGCACTTGTATGATTTGTTTCTTTATAATATATAGTACTGTTAGTTTAAGTTCATGTCCTGCTCTCATGGGATAAAAAGCATTAACTATCATTATTGCTATCTTCTAGCAGATCAACGTGGAAGAACTTTGGCAAAGTGCTGGTTCTGGTGGCTGGAGGCCATCATCTGCCCCACGATCTTATTGGCCCCGTATGCACTCCTCTTTTCTCAACACATACTTTCCTCTATTACAATGTTTATTGTTGAATATTGGTTTAATGTTTTGTTTTGCTTCTTTACCTTTCTGCAGCTCCTCCAACTGAAAGCAATGGCTACCTGCGTGTTCGCTGTAATGGTGGATTGAATCAACAGCGTACTGCGGTTAGTATCTTATATTTTCTTTCAACTGTAACATGAGAGACATTGTTATTTCCTATTCTTTGAATTTCTTGTGTCAAAACTTCATTTGATACGGCTATGTTTCACATCATGATTGTTTTTTGTGTATGCCCTTAATCCTGGGAATAGGGTTGACTAGGTTGTAACTCATTTTGGATGTGCAGATCTGCAATGCTGTTCTTGCTGCACGAATCATGAATGCTACACTTGTGCTGCCTGAATTGGATGCAAACTCCTTCTGGCATGATGAAAGGTATTGATTTCAAGTAGTTGTACTCGTATCAGTATATATTTTTAGTCTGCATGTTGTAAAATGTAAACTATTGGGATTAGTTATTTGTTCTATAATTGATGCATTTTTATGGTAGTTCAAAATATATGGACTGCTCTAAACATGGAAGCTAGAGGTGGCGTGGAGAAACCTTTGGTGGCAAGTGACAGGATTAGATTAAAATGAAATTCAAGCTTCCAAAGCCCATGTTTAAGTTCCTTAGATTGAAAATCTTAGGATATTTTGGATATGGGCCTGACGGAAACTGTTGCTAGAGCTGTACTTGAGCAGAGTTGTTGGAGAAACATGACTCAAAATACAGTAAAAGAAATTTGAAATGTCTTCTTCAGCTTCTCTGTCTTCGAAGTGCCTCATAGCTAGTTTGATTTCGGATGGAGAAATCATGCAAGTAGGATAAAAGCTACTTTTTATTTGCCAAAGCTCCAGTTGTACTATACACATTTCAGATGTTAGCACCCACCTCTCTTAACAACAGTAGTCCATTTATTAACATATAATCCTCTTTTGTGGTAATATCGGAATGAATGTCCTTTTACCAGAGTATTTTAGCAGTTTAAAACGCGAATCATAATTTTTTCAGTGATTTCTTGTTTGCACTAAGGATGATTAATCAACAGCTTTATGGTTTATTGGATATCATTATGTTTGATTAGAGCAATGATTTTTTTGTATTGTTTTCAGCGGTTTTCGAGGTATCTATGACGTTGATCATTTTATACAATCATTGCGGTATGATGTTCGAATTGTGGAAAGCATACCAGAAGTTCGCAAAAATGGAAAAACCAAGAAAATAAAAGCTGTGCAGGTAGCATTAGAATTTCTTTTAGTTCAATAGGTGTTTCAAGTTACTGAAAATTTTCTGATTTTTTTTCTTCGTTTGCTTTTATTACAACTCAGCTTCGTCCCCCAAGAGATGCTGAAGCCAGTTGGTATACATCATTTGCTCTTGAGAAGATGAAGGAACACGGTGCTATCTACCTTACCCCCTTTTCCCATCGTCTGGCAGAAGAAATTAACAATCCCGAGTTCCAGCGTTTGAGGTGTAGAGTTAACTATCATGCTCTACAATTTAAGCCACATATTATGAAGCTCAGTAAGTCGATAGTTGATAAACTCCGATCACAAGGTCACTTCATGTCCATCCATCTTCGTTTTGAGATGGATATGCTGGCATTTGCGGGGTACGTTCTTATCTACTTACTTTTTGGAACTTTGTAGGGATTCATATTTGCATTAGAAAATGAAAGTGACCTATTTTATTTTTGATCGGCAATAAAGATAAATTGACATAAATATAATTACTATGCGAGCCCGAGAGGATGGAAAATAAAATAAAATGAAAGGGACCTATAGGTTCTATTATTTGATTTTATCTATCTGTTTTCACAATTAGAAATGCACAAGGTATATGGGTTAGGAGCAGGGGAAAGATAGGTATTAAGACAAGTGTGTTAACTATAAGAAATTATAACCTTAAAAAAAAAACTATGAGAAATTATAAAATCCTCTTCCCTGATACAGGACAATAGGTTTTTTTTTTATAAGCCGAAGATATTATTATTGAGAACAGAACAATAACAAGTAGAAGACAAAAGATAACATGAAAAGAACACAAACTAAGAAAATAAAAAACAGAGAGCCAGCTATAAAAAAGAGAGGGCAGCCACAAGCCCCAAGAGAGGTGAAACTAAGTCGTAGGACGTCCGAGCATAGAAGAGGGGTCTTGGCGCAGCGGGGATAGGTTCCAGGCAGCAAGAGCTGAGTGAAGGACGGCAGCATCCGAGCAGATGGATGGAAAGCCCCAGATTTTTTTATTTTCAGGACCATAGGTTATTTAGGACTTATTATATCAGAATTCTTTTAAGTATTCCTAGTTTTAGTTTTGGAGGATTAGCTCTAATTAAGTTTTTGTTTTAGGTCTGTGAAAACAGATTACGCTATTGAATTAAAAAAAATTATCGTTAAAGCTAGGGCTTGTTCTCGTTTCGTTGTAAAACAACCTTCTCCTGCATCAAATGGATCATCCTATTTAAGTCATTGGAAGGGAAATTGAAGTGGGGTTTATGTAACAAGCAAATGAATATCGGCGATAATACATTTTTGAACCGTCTAAGTAGGGATATGTAGATGAGTTCGGTATCTTGATGGACAAGCATATTTATATTATGATATGATGTCTATATGAAAGGCATTTCTATTTGATTATTCATGTTCTATGAATGTGAAGCTAATCTGTTGAGTTTCTCGTGGGGTTAGGGTGTGAAACTTATCAAATACAATATATCTTGAGGTGTACAGTTGGGACTCATTGGCTATTATTCTGCTGCTAAGCTTTTGATGTGGGTACCAAAATATTAACATTAGTGGCTTATTAACTCATCAACTTGAGGACCTGCACTGGCGCAGTGGTCCAGTGGGCTCTCTACCTTGGCCTAGGCCTAGGCCAAGGTTCGAGAGTGAGCGGTGGCCTCGTGGGGTGGGTTAGGGGTAGATTTAGGTGGGTGGGTTAGGACTTGGGTAGTATATGTTTCAAAAAAAACTCATCAACTTCTTCTGTTGCCTTTTAAGAAATTATCAGTGATGGAATTTTCCTGTTTAGATCTGAAGGATTGTATTCCAAGGTGCTACTAGTGCTTCTGTGAAAGTAAAATTATCTGTTAAATCTTGATAGCAGTTATGAATTACTTGCAGGTGTTTTGATATATTTAACTCTGCAGAGCAACAAATATTGAAGAAGTACCGAAAGGAGAACTTTGCACCAAAAAAACTCATTTACAATGAAAGAAGAGCCATTGGAAAATGCCCACTAACACCAGAAGAGGTGATGTTTTCCTGTTTCTCGTTCCTCTTCTGTGTTGCTGAAAGAAAATGGATAAGATTTTCCAGATATCAGAAGATAATAACTGAAAATTCTTGCAAAAACTTAGAAAAAGAAAACGAGGCAACACATATCTTTGTGGACACTGGTACGTCAATAAGATAATAGAATGATAAACAACACTTAACTATTTTTTGAAAACGTAGCTTTGTGTTTGCGGGCAGTTCATTTTAGTATGCATGTGTAAAAATAAAATTTTAACTGTGGTTTAGTGTTTGTGAACAATTCGTTTTGGTATGTGTCCACAATTTGCCCCAAAACAAGTATCCGCCAAAGAAGAAATAATATAATGAAAATATCACAGTTAAACCAGATACTTGTGCTGTGTCTTTTTTTATATTGTTCACGTGTCACGCCTCCTGATTTTGTCATGTTTTAATTAACATCTTGTGCACACTACCTTGGCTATAACTGATGCCACATGGTAAAAGAAACTAACTGCGTTGCTCCAAATCAAAATGCTGATTAACTCAGCGCATTTGCATGAACAGACGTGTTTGTTTGCTGAATTAACAGTAACATTGCTTCCTTTTGCTGCAGGTTGGTCTTGTTTTGCGCGCAATGGGATTTGACAATTCCACAAGGATATATCTAGCGGCTGGCGAACTGTTCGGCGGGGAGCGTTTTATGAATCCTTTTCGAGCTTTGTTCCCTCGCCTCGAAAACCACAGTTCCGTGGACCCTTCAGAAGAACTAGCCGAGAAAACGCAAGGACTGATAGGTTCCGCCGTGGATTACATGGTTTGTCTTCTCTCTGATATATTCATGCCTACATATGACGGCCCTAGCAACTTTGCCAACAACCTCCTCGGGCACCGTCTGTACTACGGCTTCCGCACTACGATAAGACCCGACAGGAAAGCTCTCGCCCCTATCTTCATTGACAGGGAAAAGGGGAAGAAAGCAGGTTTCGAAGAAGCCGTGAGGCGTGTCATGCTCACAACAAACTTCGGCGGGCCACACAAAAGGATCTCGCCTGAGTCCTTTTACACCAATTCTTGGCCAGAATGTTTCTGCCAGATGTCACCGCAGAATCCCGCCGATAAATGCCCAGGCGACAATGTTCTTGAAACCCTCGAGAAGCGGTTGAGGAGTGAACAGAAAAATGATTTAGAATCCTCAAACACGTCAAATTCAAGCATATCCGGAGCAGAAAGATGATAATTTTAACGTAAAATAGCATCTTTTAGTCACCATCTGCAGAACCTATCAGGTATTCTTCACGCCCGAGACTTATTACCCTATAATTGCAGAACCTTACAGTTGAGCTCGAGTCGTACTGCTTGAACAGTTAGGAAGCGCTTAAAACAAAGTTTTCAAAATAGTATTGTTGCCAGAACTTGTGATTGAACAAAACTCTTGTAATCGAAGTATATGTGGAAAAGTCATTGTGCCAATATAGTGTAAGAGGAAAATTTAGTTCTCTATTGAGGATAGAGGAAGGTTATATGAAGGGAAATTTCAAGAAATTGTTTAGTTATGTAATATGCCAATTTATTTATTTTCTGGGTCAATGTGCACTGATGGTTTCTTCAATATCTATATGTTCATAATTGATATAAATATGATACGTGTTTTCATTTTGTTCAAATTTGGGTACAAATTGTTGTTTAGGTGCATAAAATACAAGTATGTTAAAGAGTGGTACAAATTATTGTATTTATGTAGCACGTGAAAAATGATACGAGTTCGTGCCATAGTGCAAAATGCGGGGCTGATCCTCCTGATATCTGCAATGGTCCGACCAATTTCCCTCTTGTTCGGTTTTCTCCTAGAACCGCGTGGTACTGGAGCCTCTATCACATATGGCACCTTCGGTGCACTTCATACTTCTCCATATAATGACTTCGCAACTCTATACTGCAATATCTCGAGCTGCTCGTAAAAAGCTTGGCATCTTTACAACCATACTTGAATATTTTGTATAAAACCCAACTAATACAACAAAGTTTATAACCAACATAACATCTTCCATTTACACTCATGTGTCTGTACATTAAGAAAAAAACCGTTTGTTTAGATGATAAAAGGGAGGTCTGAGTGGTTGGCACATAAAGAAAAAAACCGTTTGTTTAGATAATAAAAGGGAGGTCTGAGTGGTTAACCCTAAAGTGGGTGGTTAAAATTAACGTGAGTAGTTAGTTATATAATTAATGTGGGTCGTCCCGACCAGCTCTGAACCTCAAATTCAAAAGTGCTGGACAATGGACATGGCTATGAACCTAAAGTTGTTGCCACTGAAAAATGGGGACGGGATGTATATGCAGTCATTGAAATCTCTCACCCTTTTTTTTTTTAAAGCACACCGGATATATTAGTGATAGTCCGCAATAACGGCCTCAAGAAAATCGGGCGAGACAGACACCGCACAAAAAGTCTAATTTCCATGAATAAGCTAGCATCTAGTCAAAACATATGTCGCTCTACTAGCATCACGCCTAACAAAAATAACTACAAGCGAGAGAGTCGCCGCAATGAGTTGATGACACAGTTCTGGACTAGTAATCCCCACAACCTCTCCGCTCCCTGAATGGCCTGAACCAGGGTCTGGTAGTCGCTTTCGACCCTTACTTTTTTTAATACATAAAGATATTGTAAGAGTAGGTTTCTCATAGTATTGCTATCTAAATTATTATCGATAAAAACACACAATTTTGAAAGTATATGTAATAAGAACCTGTTCGAAATGTTCACTTCGTTCTGATTACAGTACAGGCTTGCATTTGTACATAAACTCTTGTTCGTTCCCACTCGTGTAATTTAGTTTAGAATACATATATACAGCACACCATGTTTATTGCTATTTACAGTACTGTATCGATGGGTTAAAACGGAGTCGAGTACAAACGATATTGTGCTGCAGCACGACATTGGCACCCGCCAGTTGATCATCACTTCAAAACTGAGAAAACCCGATATGAGATGACGGGGTGCATCTTGCCTCCACGGCCAATGTCTTGACAGTGCTCCGGCATGGATCACCAAACCCGGCATTCGAAATTCCAACAGCACAGCTCTTTTTTCCTATACAAGCCTGCACACAAAAAACAAAGGAATCAACTGGCAATATCAATATGCCGTCTTTTTCAGGCAATTTCACATCATGGCTGGAATTAACATATACGTGTAATAAGAATATTAAGCGGCTGTTCCGCAGAATATGCATCTAGATTTTGGGTGTTTGAGGCGGCAACAATTGGTTGATATGGATAATCAGATTAGTTCCAATAAATTCATAATGACAAACAGTTTCTGATTCGAACTTGTAGAAAAGACAACAAAATGCAGTTTATCAGCAGCTTCCGTGCATGCAAGCGGCTATTTTATCATCAATAATTTAATTTAAATAGCAATACCTTCAGCATGAGGAATGAAACCAGTGACCTCATGCTTATTACACGAGGTTAGTGCATGTGTAATAAACATAGTTAGGATTGTAATTTGTCACAGCGCTTACCTTGGATACCACAGCCATTGAAGTAGTGGCATGACATTTTCCTCTACTAAACTTCTGGCAGCTACCTTGAGGAGTTCCGTAGCTAGCAAATTCTATGGAGGAGATTATGTGTCCGTCTTCACAATCCAAGCGCATTTCGGGAGTCTTATCTTCTATCGACATCTTACCATCAATATCTGAAGGAGACCACCTCCCTATTGGTGGATAGTGAGTCTCGGACACTTTAGAGCATATAGTTCTGGTAGATCGCAACTTGACTGAAATCTCAAATGGGTTTCCTCCTATTTCCTCGAAAACAACTAGCAAGTTATTAGCCGCTTGCAACCATGCCCTTGGTATGTGGTACCTGAAAATTGACCGATAATGGCTCAACACCAGGAGGAGCTACTACTAAGTAACAAATATGATGAAATTTACCAAAGCTTGCTTGCCAGCTGGTCAAATATTCGAAATTGGGTCCTAGTGACCCAGGTTCGAGTCCCAGTGGCGATGTTCTCTCATTTTTAATCTCAACCTACTAAAGTTGGGTCAAGTCTTAAGTGGAAGTCTTGATATATTGCTGATAAAAATAAACAATATGATAAAAATAAAGTTTTGGCATGTTTTTCCTTAGTTTAAGTATCATGAGGCAGAAATATACCAGGTTTGAGTGGGCTTCCCACAATTTGTTCTACACTTCTCAGAATGGTAAGTCCCACGATAATCGCAAGTTTCTTGGCATCCAGTTTTCGGGGCAACCAAAGTCCAGTATCTCCCTATGTGATGGCCGTTCACCCAAGCCATGCCCTTTCCCATACTTCCCAAATCTAGAGCAACTGGATCCGTACCATCTGGGGTATCAAAGTAAGTCTGCGATAATACAGGTAACTGAGCAACAAAGCAAGATATGGTCTTTAGAGTTTAATCTCTGGAATGATATATTTACCTTGTACCAAGTAAATGTGGATGGAATAGCATCAACGGCCAAATCCACCCATCCCGCTTTCCCGGTTTCTTCTTTTGTAAATATCTGTTGATATTCGCCCTTGAGCCCAACCTACACTCAACATGAGAGCATTGCAATTTTAGCCCGACTTACATAGATACAACTAGCAGTATGAAACCAGTGAATGCAAGTTCAAAAAATGCTCCATTTTACCAATGTTGATATAACTGATCAAACTTCATTTTACACTGTGCTTCCTGGTTTTTTATTACGCATGCAATATAACTGTTTGTAAAGTTCATCTTATTTTTTATTTTTGAGGAATGTAAAGTTCATCTTATTTTTTATTTTTGAGGAATGTAAAGTTCATCTTATAGCGTCCAATATTTGCTGAATTTAGATGCAAAATCAACTGAGTGGCTTATCATTCAAAAACAGGCCGCATTCACATTACAGCAAATGAAACTTATAGTACAAGAGCTACAAGCTTTAATTCCTTACCTGGTAGGTCCACAATAAATTTGAGAGGTCTAAATCTCCATTTTTAAGTCCAGTAAACTTTGCCTGACCTCTAAATCCCGCACCATCTTTCTCAAGGAATGCACCGTAATTCTGCATAATGAAATTATAGCACAATATTTTGGATATTATCAAACAGTCGTCAATAAGATAGGAAGATGAGGCAAGAGGAGATAAGCTGTTAAAATGTGTGCTCACAAGTATACATGTACTGTTACATGTGTGTGTCTAAGAGATTACCAGAAGATATTCAAATGTTGGTCTTAGCACTTTTACCTGTAAGCCCACAGTCTGAGATAATAAAACTACATCATTGTATCCTTGACGCAACTCAACAGGTTGTGCGACTTTTACCCAGTGACCGATCACGCTGCCTGCACTTCCAAATGATGTACTTAGAGGGTTAGAAAACATATTATGAAGGTAATAACCATATTTGACATTGCTTTTGTTTAGAAGGCGGTGCTATATTTCTTCTAAGCATGTAAGCATGGCCCGACAACAGTAAATACTAAATGGCAAATATCAACTATGAAATAGGCACTGGAAAATATACTTCTGAGAGGATAAACCATCACAATTTCTCGAGTGTACAATAACTTTTTTCTCGAACCATAGCAGGTATTAGAAGTGTTCAACTTTATATACTCTGGTGGTAGCTTTGTCCTAGTTGGAAATATGAATCTCACAACCTGACCTAAACCTACAAGAGAAAAAAAAAGTGATAACAATTACCTTTAAGTTGGCCATTAACAAATACACGCAACACATCACGCATGCTATCAATTGTAACTGTAGGACTAACTTCATTCTGCTCCCAAAATGAGATGTCTTCTTCAGAAACATATATTCTGCATTTAAAAAAATATATTACACATTAACCAGACGGGTACTAAGTGGGGACCATAAAATGAAGA
>JAYMTS010000552.1:0-10396 GCA_036898005.1 Geranium phaeum
TTATTTCAGGTAACGACACAGGTTCGGGAAACCGGATTTGGGGGCGTTACAATGCTCGCGAGCACCAGCTCCAGCCTCCCCTCGAACTCGAGGACATGATCACTCTGTACTTGTTTAAATGAGTGTGAACTAAAATTAATCAGTAGACATGATCAGATTAATTAATATAATTCATTGACCTAAAAATAGATTAAGAATGACCAATTCATCTTAACGACGTGTCCCTTTCATTTTATGATTCTTTTCACAGTGTGCCATTAATTATTAACCTAACTCTCTAAAAGAGTGATTATTGTAATATTATTATTTGAATCGTCATAAAAACTGTATTTATTTGCAAACTTAAATAATATATATTTACTTTCATCTATAAACTTGAATTTTCAAATACATACGTTTATTGAAAATAATATATTTTTTTTTTGTCGAGACATAGGAAAGTGATGAGATCAAAAAGTTTATTAAAAAAGGGTACGGATCAGGGCAAAGAAAACCCGTCTTGATATCATCCCTGACAAAAACTCATCATATTATTTTTCGTATAAAAATATTTTATCTAAACAAGAATTTTTTTTATTATTTAAAAAACATAACTGTCCATTTTATATGAAAATATAAAATTACATACAAGCCAAGAGCAATTCGTTGAACACACTAACGATAACCAAAACGCTAAACAACAAACAATACAATACTAAACCCTCCGATTGCGACACATAGACTCAGAACAAGTAAGTGTATTCACCTCATAGTTAAGAACCGCGCAACATCAGATCTCAAATCCAAAATTACAGGAGTGAAATTCAGATCCTGCAACCCCACGCCTTTAGGCTACATTGCTAATGAAAGCAATTTCCATAAAAAATAGTGTAAAGTAAAATATAAATTCTAATGGGTGAATAAAAGTTCCTCTACGCGTCTTTATTTCGTACCATGAAGAAAAGTCGAAGAGCTTTATAGATTGGAAAGCTCCAAAACGACGTCGTTTTATTAGGCGTGCGAAGGAAGCAAGAAGCTACCACAAACGTACTTTTCAAAAATTTCGTCCTGACCAAAGACCATTTCATCGTCACTCACTAAAGCCAAGACTTGAGTTGACTCAATTTTATCAAATTCGAGGAAAATCAAAAATAAAATAGGAAGTTTCTGAAAATAAAATAAAATAGAAAGTCTCAAATCTGAATATAAATAGGAGCTGAGGGTCGCTTCGATTGAACAACCAATCAACACTACTCTGTTCTCATCTTCTTCTTGGAGAAAACATTCTGTTTCTGTGAATTTTGAGCTTTCCCGAGAAACCCAGAAAAGAGAATGGTGGAGATGAAGGTGAGGTTCTGGGTTTGGTTGGATTATGAAGAAAGTTTTGATTTTTATGGGTTTGAAGCTCAACTTTTTTAGTTCTGTGATTTGGGTTTTTGTTTGAGATTTTGGGGATTTTTTTTGTTCTGATTGTTTCTTGTTTTTGTTAACAGAAAGCTGTGTTGAAATTGAACGTGAACTGTGACAGATCGAAGCAGAAGGCTATGAAGATAGTTTCTGGTCTGATAGGTATTGAAATTTACCATCTTTGCCCCTTTTTTTCTACTTGTGGTCTTGTTTGGATGGTGAGAAACCCTTGGAAAATTTTAGTGCTAATTAACTTGAAGTCATGTGTTTGGGGGGTTTTGAGTGAAAATCGACAAATTCAATTGGTTTTTGGAAAAATATCTCTCTGATTAGACTTGTTTTTGTGATTTGTTTCTTATGGCCTGTTTGGATGCTCAGAAACCCTTCGAAAAAATTGTAGTGCTTACCAATTTGAAGTCATGTATTTGGGGGTTTTGAGTGAAAATCTTGTCTCAATTTTACTGAGAAACCCATATCTCAAATGATGAGAAAATCCACAAATTCAACTGGTCTTGTGAAAATTTTCTCTCAGATTAGACTTGTTTACACAATTGACCAATTCCAATGTTCAAATTTCAAAACAATAACTGATTAAACATTAACAAAAAAATTCATCCCTTTACCAAAACCCATATCTTAAACCATGAGAAATCGAACAATTGACCGATTTTCATGTCCTATTTTTTTCCAGGAGTCGAGTCCGTGGCTATGGACATGAAGGACCAGAAGATGACAGTCATGGGAGACATTGATGCAGTGATCATTGCTTGCAAGCTGAGGAAGGTGTGTCACACCGATATACTATCCGTGGGGCCTGCGAAAGAGCCCGAGAAGAAGGAGGAGCCGAAGAAGGAGGCGCCGAAGAAGGAAGAGGATCTTGTAAAGGCTCATAACCATTGCTTGACTCATCCTTACTTTACTCATCCTTACTATGTCCGGAGCGTGGAGGAGGATCCTAACGCCTGCGTTATCTGCTAAACCCGAATGATGGTGAAACGAGCCTCGAATACTCGAAAAAGGGTATAAACCAGAAGAGATAATTGTGTCATGTATAGTTAGGCACTTACAGTATATGTTTTGTTGATTGATGTCTTTGGGTTTTCATTGCTGTTTCTTTTATTTGTTTGAGGTCAAGTTTTGATCTTTGTAGCTATTTTTACTATTACTAATATGATGATGATGAGTTATTACACAGCATTGGTTTTGTGTTTTTATTGCTGTTTCTGTGTTCTTCGAGGTAAGGTTTTGATATTTGTTGATATTTCTACTGTTACTATATGATGATAAGTTACTTGACACAATTGGGTTTGTGTTTTCACAGGTGTTTCATAATTTTTTGAGGTAAAGTTTTGATCTTTGTATGATTATAAGTTGTTAGTGCACATAATTGGCTTTGTGTTTTCATTGCTGATTCTTAGTTTTTTGAGGTAAAGTTTTAATCTTTGTAGCTATTTTTTTACTATCACTAAATGATGATAAGTTAGTACACAAAATTGGGTTTGTGTTTGTCATTAGTGTTTCTTTGTTTTCTGAGGTAAAGTTTTGATCTTTTGTAGCTATTTTTAGTTTTTTTCTCACTATGTGATGATGAGCTTGTATACAAATTTGGGTTTGAGTTTTTAGGTAAAGTTTTTATATTTGAAGGTGTTTTTTTTTTAAAGTAAACCGAAGTTTATTGGTATCACGAGACGGAAAAAATTTCGTAGAGCATCGGCCGTGTAAAATTTACAAGTAAACAGTAAAAGATAGCTTATAAGACACTTTATCTCTTTGGACAACGCCAGACAACCACGTCAGACATACTGACAACCAAAACTGAAAGCACTAAACCAACTAAACATGTCGGATACACCGACCACTGCTAAACAAAGTAAAACACACACTATGAACACAAACACAAAAGCAGACCACCATTCCACCATCTTCGGAGGGGATCCTCTCATCTGAGCCTATTCACCTCAGCGAACACTATTCCTTAAGTATCTCCCACGGGATTATTCGATAAACACCCAAACATAGATTTTTCGGCGTGTTCCGGTTCATAGAGACCTCACAACAACTATTGGTCTTGGTATTACCTAAGTATTTGAAGGTATTGTTACTATTGGTTTTGTGTTGCTCTTAAGTCTTATCTGTTCTTTTGAGTGCTGATAGTGACTGATACTGTTTGTTATGAATCAGAGTATGTATTTTCTAATTCTTAAGTTGATTGCTAGTGAAGGACAATTCCAAGACCTCTCAATTCACAAATGTTGTCTCTTTTGAGAAAATTCATGTTGTGGGGAAGTTTTTTTGTCAATTTGTTTGAAGAAATGGCTCAATTTTGCCCAAGTTTTGCTTCCACTGGCTTTGTTTTTTTGCTGAAAATGACATGGTTCAGAGAACTTGGTTGTAGTGGTTTTTATGTGTTTTTTGAACCACAAGTCTTGATTTATTTATGTTCTAAAGTGGAAAATAAGAGTTTATAAGGTAATGATAATGATGATTTTGCTACTATCCAAAAGAGGTAAAAAAAGATCGTGGAGACTATGGCTGGACAAAAATGACTTCATCAGTATAGTTGGTCTTTAATAAGTGTTTAAAAATCTCCAATCATTTCGATCAAATTTCAATTAAGTTTCAATTAATAATTATTAATTACTGATTTATTATTGGTTAGTTTTCACTGACATTCTCTACCCAACTAAGTCTTGTGTTTTTTGAACAATATTGTTAACATGTTATTTTGAAATTATTGAACTGCGAGTAGTAATTTATATTTTGAGAAGTTTCGATGCGAAATCCTAAAAAATGAGAAGCATAGCATGTCATTGGTTTTAACAATAATATGTATTACATATGTGACAAAAACAAAGATTATGGACTACACATATTAAATTTCTAGTAGACCATATAGTTTTTTTATAGGAAAAATGAACTTTATTAATTAATAAACTAACCCGGCATCACGCTGAACAGCCAAAACCACGGTTGATGGGACAGACCCCACAATAATCCCAACTACTGTTAGTTAACACATATTTAGCTAATTCACGAGACACTTGATTACCTATTCTACGGACTAAAGAGATGCATGTGCCAGTTTCAGACACAACAAAAATTACGAGACAATCCTTTATTATGCATCTGAATATGTTAGACCAGATAGTTTATTAATTCGTAAGTGATTCTCACTTTTGTTCGATTTAATAGGTTTATTAGTTATTATGATATTATGATAGCTGTTAAAGGTTTGAAATTGATTCAAAAAATGACAAGTGAGGTCATGTATGATTCAAGTTTCATTTGTCATGATATATGTTGTTTATTTATTTTCCGAATCTTCTTGACTTTGTTGCGTGCGATATGTGCTCATGTTTCACTATTGATAGCTCTTTTGTCCTTGCGTTGATGCAACATGTTCCTATAAGGAAAAAAACTATTAGAATAAACTTTTAAAGACTCAGCTCGACTTGATTCGTTTCACTTCATTGTCTCTCGACTCTTGTTTTAATTTTTAAATAATGTGGATAACATTTATGGGTTAGAGTAGTAAAATTTTCCACGTGACATAATCATTACAAGTGATAACATACTTTAGTTTTGTAAAAAATCTAACCCACTTAAAAGCTCAATCTGATATGTGAAAGCACAAATTGTTATATAAACTAATGAATAGATTCACATCTTTTTAATGTGGGATTCTAACACCCCCACTCACGTGCATGCCAGTTTGAAATGCACATAGAAACAAACGAGTGGGGTAGATATAGAATGTACGCCCTTCGACATATGATGGAGGTCATGTTCGATATAGCACCAACTAAACTCTGGTACTATGTAAGAAACTCAATCCACCTAAAAGATTAAGTTGATAAGTTTTAAGTAGAGACTCAAATTATTATATAAGCTGATGAATGCATTCACATCTTTTTAAAGTGGGACTCTGACAAGTTTATTAAATTTCGTACAAATATTACATGAACTGAACTAAAAGAGAAAACACGTATGTGACACTAAAATAGCAAAATTTGAGGCACTAGAAATCAATCAAGAGGGACAAGACTTTTGATGTAACCTGAAATTTGAAAACTCGAGTTCTTGGACAATTTGAGATCTTCCTCCCAATTCGTATTCAATGAAATATACTTGATTTCCTTCGTCTTTAGATTGCAAGTCACGCCACAAGATCCTCGAAACAGATCTGAAATCATTTCGTCGTTCCAGAACAATTTTGGGTACAAACTATTTTCGTTACACAACCCGTCGAGTCGAATGGTAAATAATTTCTCAACCGGTATTGTATAATTCGGATCCAAATTCGAATGATCAATACGACCGAGCACCCAAACATGAACCAATTTCGCTCCCACGTTGTCCCTAGGAAACACAACCACACAGACAGTCTCATTCCACATCATAGGTTTCGCTACGAAATAGCCACTCGGTCTTAAATGACTAATCTTCTGAAATAGGAGCTGGGGCACCCCGAAGAGGCGAAAAACCTCATTCGATATGTCAAATGTAAGGATCTTCCCAACGACCACCCAATAACAAAATCCACCCGAACATACACCTACTCGCCATTGCGCGCATCGATCCAACACAATTTCTAGGTTTGGGGGAATTTGAGGGACCGGTCTCCAGGAATTAGTGCGCATCGAATAGACTTCGGCCCGAGTAGAGCAACTATTAGGTACACTAAAGTATTCGAGGCGAACAATTTTGTAGTCTCGAGAGTGTGAATCGTGGCCAAATCCAATGTAGTTGTTTTTAAGACAAACTCGAGGATATTCGGACAATGGAAGGTACTTGTGATGTCGGAGAAAGGGGTTCCATAGAGAAAATCCCAACTTATTGCCCTTAACGCTAAAGGAGAAACAAATTAAGCCGTGACAATGACCCACAATTCGGGGTGATCGGTCGTTCAACATAAAAGGGCACGACTCGTTCGCGACATAGTTCCAATTATCGAGCTCGTGATCGATTGATTCGAGGAAGAAAATGTTGTTTCTTCTACTTGTACCCTTTTCTTTACCTCCCGGGAGCAAGATCACGGCGTGATCAAAGCTACAACGGCTATGAACACGACGTCGGTGGAGTTGCTTGGAGGCGAAGGTAGGGTTTTGGATGAGAGAGCACAAAAATTTGTTCACTGATTTGAATCGGATCAGCGATTTCAGAGGCAATCTCACAAGAATGTCCTCTACGACCTCATATGCTATAGACATATTTTTTGAACAATGTGTTCTCATATAAACACAACTATATATATTTATAGGTAATTTCAAAAACAAAAAAGTTCCTTTCCTACTTCTAATTGATTACTCAAAACACGCGCAAGAAATCATTAATCACTCTCCTAATTCACATCCAATGAAATATTTTGTTTCTAGATTTATGATCTCGAAATTTGAGCTGCAAGGAAAGCTAGGCTCATCATCAAGAAATGGAGCCCATTGTTCACAAAAGACAATTTATTTTGAACATCCAATTCAAGTAGCAAATAATTGCTCCTTCAAAAAAAAGTAGCAAATAATTTTCGGTCGGTCAATAGACACGTGATCTTAATTTAATGTCGGTGGGTCAATTGACACGTCATCTTAATTTTGTTTTAATCTTCTATCCGATTTTTGTGTGCTACATGATTTATCAATAGGGCGACTGGTTGGAATGGAATGGATGAGAAACAGACTTTATTACTTGAAGCCGACAATAGCAGGAAAGGCATTATTGACTCGGTGGGAGAATGGCGCACGTTTATGGCATTGTGTCTTGGGACACATGTCGATTGACAGTTTAAGATTAATTCATAATTTGCACGCGCTTACCAATAAGTGTGATTCATCTCCGTGTGATGCATGCCTTAGAGAACGACAACCGCGCATGACCTTTCCTATCCATGAGCATAAATCTAAGACGGTGTTTTAGAAAATACACTGTGACATTTGGGGAGACTATCACAACATCCCATCTCTCTTTGGTTGTCACTATCTTTTTATATCTATTATGGACGAAATAAGTCGAAGACTAAGGGTAAATTATTGAACTTCTTTCATTAGGTTAAAAGACAATTTAATATATGTGTCAAGATTTTATAAATAGAATGACAGAGATTTGGTCTTACAAGTAATGCCTCAACATATGGACTGACTAGACACACATCACAAGGACAACCGTGTTAACCTTGGAGACAACCGACACACGATTGCTACTATGGCCTAACTGGCCGATCACCTCCTCAATTGTTTGGTGGATATCGGCAACTAACAATTTGAAAGCAATGTATTTTCTTAACAACTAGACTTACGTGATTTTTTTTTACTTTTCAAATAACGTGTGCAACAATTATGGGCTAGAAATAGAATTTTGCAACTTGATAGAGTAATTACAATTGATAAAACATACTTTTGTTTACTAAAAATCGGACAAAAATTACACGAGGCACCATAACCATAAACATAAATCAATCAAGAGGAACAAGACTTTTGACGTAACCTGAAATTTGAAAGTTTAGGTTTTTGGATAATTTGAGATCTTCATCCCAATTTGTACTAAGTGAAACATACTTGATTTTCTTTGTCTTTAGATTGTAAGTCACGCCACATGCTCGAAACAGATCCGAAATCATCTCCTCATTCCAAATCAACTCTGGGTATAAATTGTTTTCCTCAAACAATCCATCAAGTTGAATGGTAGAAAACTTCTCGATCGGTACTCTATAATTCGGATCCAAGCTCGAATGATCAATGCGACCAAGCACCCAAAAATCAACCGATTTCGTTCCCACATTGTTCCTAGGAAACGCAACGACACAGACAGACTTGTTCCACACCATAGGTTTCACAACAAAATAGTCGGTTGGTCTCGAATGGTTACATTTTTGAGAGAGGAGGTGGGGCACCCATTCGGGCAGATCCACGAGGCGAAAAGCCTCGTTGGAGAGGTCAAACGAAAGGATCATAATGTTGAGGTTGCCCCGGATCACCCAATGGCAGAATCCACCCGAATAGACACTGGCACGCCCGTGCGCACATTGATCTAGCGCGAGCTCTAGGCTCGAGGGAGTGTTAGCTAGCGGTCGCCAGGAATTGGCGCGCAGCGAATAGACTTCAGCCCTTGTAAAATGGCTATTCGGGCGGTTAAAATACATGTAGTAGGAGGCGAGGCGGACAATTTTGTAGTCTTTAGAGTGAGGATCGTGTCCGAATCCAATGCGATTGTTTCCTACATAAATTCCAGGATATTTAGACAGGATTTGAGACACTGGGAGAGGCTTGTGTTGTCGTAGGGCGGGATTCCATATAGAAAATCCCAAATTACACACAAAATTGTTAGCGTACCTCAACTGAAAATACAAATGATCCTTGGGTTCCAAGGAGAAACAAATTAAACCGTCACAATGACCCACAATTCGAAGTGATCGATTGTCCAACATAGAAGGGCACGACTCGTTGGCGACATTGTTCCAATTAACGAGGTCGTGGCCCGTGGATTCGAGGAAGAAAATGTTGTTTCTTGTACCCTCTTCCTTGTTAGCTCCCGGGAGCAAGATCAGGGCGTGATCGAAGCCCGAACGGTTCTTTTTACGACGTCGGTGGAGTTGCTTGGAGACGAAGGTAGGGTTTTGGATGAGAGAGGAGAGAGATTTGTTGAGGGACTTGAATCGGATTAGAGAATCAGCAGGCAACAACTCAAGAATGTCTTCTACGACGTCGTTTGGTATCTCTAATTTCACTTTCTTTCTTGACATGTTATCTTCTCTTCTCTTCTCTATGTGTTTTGTTTCTAAACAATTTCTCATAAACACAACTCTATATTTATAAGTTTAAGCTTTCCTATTTCCTTTCCTAATTAATTAATTAATTATTATTCAGATTCCTATTTGAGATTAAGAAACAATGACTTGTTAGGATTAGGATTATCAAAACCGTCCCAAAATTGCGAGAATATGCGTGTGCTTGTATTGGGTTCGGAGTCAACTGGTTCAGCCCAATATAACAAAACCTTTTCCAAAACACAGAATTAGATACGTAAAGCATGTACTTATTGTAAAAGAAGAATAGAAAAGAGAGAAAAAGTACATATAGTCACACTCAACTTAGACCAAATGACACTTAGCTATACTCACACAAAAAAATGGACATATAATCCCTCCAAACTTTAAAAAACAGACAGATAGCAAAAAAATCGTTTAAAAAGTTGTTAACTTTTAAAGTTAAAAGACGAAAATGTGTAGATTTTGCATCCGATCTCCGTTTTGGGCCCACAATATATCAAAACGAACGTTTTGAAAAGATGTCATTTGACCTAAATTGGATGTGGTTATCTGTACTTTTCCCTAGAAAAAATATTTTTGATTGATTTTATTGATAATAACATAAAGCTATTTATACATAATAATTTTTTTTGAAAGGCTTTGGAATATGAAAAGTTGAAAAAGGTGTAAAGTCTTTAACACTCTCCTCAAGTTAGAGCATGTACGGTGGTAGTGCCCAACTTGTCGAGTAGCTCGTAGAGCCCCAATTAAGTCCATTTATGAAGAAACAACAAGCAACCATGTCACATAATGACGACGCTAAATGATCTTAAGATAAATCACCAAACTCTGAAACAACTACGTCGGTGAGAAATCATTTCAACCAACTACGACGGTGCAAACTTCTATCCATCTCGAGGTCGACGGTGCAAACACCAAGTTGTCTCGCGGAAACAGGGTGGTTACTACGTGGTATTGGATATGTCTAGGAACAACAACTAGCGTATTGTTTAACGCCACATAATAACGGTTACTGCTTAGTGCTGGGGTGTGTCCAGGAGCAGTAACAAATGATCATTTTGCAGCTTGTTTAAGTCGCTTGTGGAGCTGGTCTCGGCCAAGTCTAAAAAGTACAAATAAAAACAAAAAATAAAAAAATATTTTGTTGTGAATAGTGATTGTGTAGAGTCCACGTGAACAGAACCCAAGTGTGGGTCAACTCACCCATAAATCAAACTCATCAAAATGAGAATCAAAGAGGTACTTACCGTA
>JAYMTS010000553.1:0-10384 GCA_036898005.1 Geranium phaeum
GATGGAAGACATCACTCATTGACACATGGATTCTGTACGTCATCCTTTCTTTTCACATATTGAAAATATGTGAATTTACTATCGATTTATAAACATTTTTCGATTTTCACCTATTAATTTAGACTTTTAGATGAGTTGAATTTCAACCATTACGATAAATCTAATAACAGTAGAGGAAGTTGGGCATAATTGTTAGGTGGGTCGAGTACAGTGCCCAAAAGTTCAATCTGATATGTGAAGGCACGCTGACCTAAAAAAACTCAAACTAATAGTTAGAGGTCTAGACATTTATACGTATTTCAGATGTAATACTCTAACACTGATTATAAAGCGATAAATGTTACCTGGCGCCAGGTATCCGATAGTGCCTTCAAACGCCGACGCAGAAGAAACACTAGATCCATCTTGGAGAAGAACACCAAGCATCCTCGCAGTCCCAAAATCACTCACATGAGCCTCAAAATCACAATCCAAGAGAATGTTCGAAGGCTTCAAGTCACAATGAACAATCGGAAAGTCATACCCAAAATGCAAGTACTCCAATCCTTGAGCCACCGACACGAAAACCCTAATCCTCTCTCCTAGATCCCACCTCGTACCATCATCCATGTCCGTACCATGAATCACATTGTCCAAATTCCCATTCTCCATGTACTCGAGAACCAATGCCTTGAGCTTTCTTGTCTCCCACGCAAACCCAATCACCTTGACCAAGTTTCTATGCCTTAGTTGGCTCAAGATCTTGACCTCCCTCTTGTAGCAACGGTCGGATTGATCATTGAATTGATCAAGATTTAGCTTCTTGACGGCTACGATCTCTCCGTTCTCGAGCCTCCCCTTGTAGACCGTGCTCAAGCCGCTCGAGCCAACGATGTTCGAATCGTTGAACGAGTTCGTGGCAATGTCTAGCTCGTTGCGATCAAATCTTTTAAGGGTCAGCGCCGAGTAATTATCCGGCTCGGTTTCTTGATTCTTCATCGATCTCTCCTTCTCGATCCGCCTCTTGCGACGGTTCATCGCGAGAGACGCGATCAAGAACGATAAAAGAATGATCGAGAACGACCCGAGCACGAGTAGAACGATTAGGGTTTTTCGGGAGAATTTTCTCGGGTCGTTCTCGACACAAGATTTGAGGGATCGGGCCCCGCATAGGTTTTTGTTCCCCGCGAGGCTCGATCCCTCTATCTTGTTGAATATCCCGAGCTCGGGGACTTCCCCCTCGAGATCGTTGAAGGAGAGATTCAAAAATTTCAACTCGGGCATTTTTGCTAGGGTTTTAGGGATTGAGCCCTCGAGCTCATTTTGAGACAGATCGAGAGATGTCAAGAGCTTCAAGTTAACCAAACCCTCGGGAATAGTCCCGTTGATCACATTTCTCGATAAATTCAATTTTTCGAGCATTTCCATCCCCGAAAACTCCCTAATTTTCAAATTACCCGCGATTTTGTTATCGGATAGATCCAACGAGAACAAGTTCTTGCATCCCCCGAGCGATTCGGGGATGGATCCGGAGAGATTGTTGCCCGATAAGTCTATAGCTTGAACCATTTGGAGCATACCAAACGCCTCGGGGATGGATCCGGAGAGATCGTTGCCCGAAAAGCTCACATAAATCTGCAAGCCTCTCAAGCCTTGGATCACTGATCCGGGAATTGGCCCGGAAAGGCGGTTCCCGGAGAGATCAAGGCTCAGCAATCGGCTCATGTCTCCCATAGTTCTTGGAATTGAACCATTGAACATGTTTCCATGAAGATCCAAGTATGCCAATAGCTCCAAGTTTGATATATTATCCGGAATAGGACCTGTGAATCAGTTGGTTAAAAATGAAGTGAAATGATGAAATGTGCTTCAATTTGAAGAAAAAACTAAAAATCACTTGTGTTTTAAAAACTTTTATTATAAGGGAAATTATGGATTTTTGGAAAATCACATGTATGTGAACAATGTTAATTATGTTTTGAGGGAGCTAGAGTAAATGTGCAAAAAAACTTGTATAATCCAATGTTTGTGATAAACATAATAGCATGGTCACTCGTTAAAAAAGAGAGATACTGCACCAACGTTACTTAAATTTAAACTGAAGACCTCACATATAAAGTAAAGAAAATTATATTTTACGATATCTAAGTACATTGGTTTTAGACTTTGATGTCTCAACTATTTTTGTTAATACCTTAAACTTGTATTTTGGTACATTTTGATGCTAAATCTTGTCCGAAAACGGCATAGCTAGGTGTAGTAATGTCTCAAAATACAGTTTAGGGTAGTGAAAAAGAAAATTTATAATCTATGTAGTAAAGCTCGAAACAGTCATAATTAAGTGTAGAAAAATGTCTCTTTTAAACTATAAAGTACCTGTAAATTTGTTGTTGTGCAGCTCAAGATCGGTGAGTTGCTTCAGCTCGAAGATCTCGTTGGGTATGGAACCTTGTAGCTCATTGTCATTGAGGGTCAGTCCTTGGAGGAGAGACAACTTGGAGAGTTCTCGAGGAACTTGTCCGGAAAATTTGTTTTGGTCTAGGAACAATTTGATGAGTTGTCCTAAACTTCCTATTTCCGGAGGGATAGGCCCGAAAAATGAATTGGAGAATGCTACGAAAGACACTAAACTCGAGAGATTGGCAATGCTCGGACTCAGGGAACCGGTGAAATTGTTAATACCCAAATCAAGAACTCGAAGGCTCGAGCACTCGAATAGGTCACTAGGGATTTCCCCATACAATTTGTTCCCCCCCAACGACAGGAATGTAAGATTCGTCAGTTGTCCTAAGCCTCGGGGAATTTCCCCCGTGAGGCGATTATAAGATAGGGATATCACGAGGAGGCGAGTACAATTCGTTATGCTCACAGGAATCGATCCCTCGAGGGAATTGTTGCTAATGGTAAGGTTTTTGAGGTTCCCGAGCGAGCCTATACTAGAAGGAATCGATCCAACGAGCGAATTGAAGGCCATAGAGAGATAGGATAGGTTTGCCAATCGTGTCAGCGATCGGGGGATCTCTCCTGAAAATTTGTTAGAATGCAAAGTCAACACTTCCAATGAAGTCAACGCCCCTATCTCGGAAGGAACTATGCCGGTCAACTTGTTTTGGGATAGTCCTAAATGGGTCAATGAGGTCAAATTGAACAAAGACAATGGGATGGTTGAAGTCAAATTGTTCTTGTACAACCTTAGAGTCTGCAAATTAATCAAATTCCCAAGCTCATTCGGGATAGGACCCGAAAACGAGTTTTCGTAGAGCTCAAGAAAGGCTAAACTCTTGCATTGACCTAATTGAAAAGGAATGTGACCGTTGAGGGAGTTGGAGAACAAGTGAAGGTACTGTAAATTCAAAAGATTCCCAATTTCTCGAGGAATCGGAGACGAAAGATCGTTGTCCGAAAAGTCTAGAGCTTGAAGAGCTACCAAATTACCAATTGAAATTGGAATTTGACCGTTGAGCTTGTTGGCGTAAGCTACAAGCAACTGAAGGTTGACCAAATTCCCTATATCCGTTGGGACAGAACCAGAGAAATTGTTTGAATTGAGGTAAAGTTGCAACAACGATGTCAAATTACAAATGGTACGAGGAATTGGTCCACTCAAGAAATTGGTACCCAAATCTAGTGCTTGCAAGTGTCCTAGGTTTCCAATTTCTCGAGGAATCGACCCCGAAAGGGAATTTTGAAACAGAATCAGCTCGGAAAGATTCGAGCATAGGCCTAATTGATAAGGAATGTGACCGTACAACGAGTTCAGAGACAAATCGAGTACCTGAAGTCCCGAAATGTTGCCAAGAAAAGGCGATATGGACCCGTTGAGCTGCTTTTCAGGCAGAGAGATTGACACGACTCGATTCAGCTCACACGCGATTCCTGTCCAATTACAAAATTGGGGATTGCTCGCTTTCCAATCCTCGAGAGCTCCAAGAGGGTCTCCGGAGATCGAGTTCTTGAAAGCTCGTAAGGCCTCGAATTCGATCTCCCCGATTTTATCCAATGCGGATTGGGATGTTGCAAGAAAATAGCAAAATGAGACTATGAAGAGAGCAGTTTGTTTTTGAGAAACCATTGTGGGTTCAAGAAATTGAATGTGGATATGGTTTTTTTATTTATAAGATGAGTACTAGAAAGAGGACTTGGGTTTGAAACTCAAAGTTAGCAGATTACTAGAAACCAAAGGTTTTGGTCTGAAAGCATTGAATCTTGCATAAGAGTCCAAAAGAAGACCAGAACTATTGGCTGCAAGTAGAAGAAGAATTGTATGTGAATGTGAACCCAACTCAATTATTTAATGGAGTGATGGTGAGTAGGGTCAGATATTCTTTATGATACTTGTCATATGTGAATGTGTATATATAGAAATATCAATATAGCTATTAGGTGTTGATAAATAAGATGGAGAGTATCTATATACATTGGGTGAGTGAATTTGAATCGAAAGTAAATTTAACTGTTATTTTTTTTTTAAATTTAACGTAAATCAATATTTCTGATCGGATCAAGGTGAGGAGAAATGATAAAAAAACTTACAGTTGTAAAACTCTATACATGTCAATGTGTCGAATATCAACACTCTTGTTAACATATATCGTATACTATCAAATTCTCATATTAGATTCATTACTTAATTAAACTGATGACTTATTGGAGGATAGAGACGTCATATAATAAATATGAGTTTACTTACTCTCTGATTCTGATTCTAATTCTCATACCAACGATAAACTTGATTCAAACAAGATCTCAACAATTAGGGTTTTGACCTTAAGGAAATCGAATAATAAAACGTTAACGCGTTGCCAACAAAATGAAATGTTGTGAAAATGGTGCTCTAAGTCTATGGTTTATTATTGTATAACATTATTTGTAGAGAGCAAGTTGCAATATAAAGGGCCAAAAGAGATAAGGATTGGACTCGTGAGTGTTGGTGTGAGCCAAACTGGGAAGAAACCAAATAAAGAGCGATGATGAGTACATTGATATTTCATGTTTTGGTCGTCCACTTGGATTTTATTGTACATTTTATAATTGGCCAATAAAACAATAGTACATATATTGTGTTCACACACTACATGCCACTAGTGAAAGTCACAAGACGAATATGCAAGTTCATGGTGTTGTGAACACATATCGTGACTTTTAAGATGATACAATGTTTTTTTTTCGATATTATATTTCTTGCAAAGTAAAAGGGAGATGAACGATTCACAGTAATTTATTTTAGTTTGTGTGTTTTGGCGATTTGTATTGGAGTGTACCTATTAAGTGTGGAGAATAAGCTAGTAATGATGAATAGGGTTACATAATAATACTAAGATGCCTTGGCCCATATATTAACAACACCTGTTCCTAGATACATATTTGATTTTTAGACTAAAAAATGGATGTGGTCATTTTCAAATCTGAATCGCCCCACAAATAGAGACGAGTACTTACTTTAAAATAAATATCTAGTTTTCGAATTGAAAGGGAGAATTGGAGGCTCCATGGCCCAAAATAGTGGCAAATATAATCGAAATTGATATTGGATTTTGAGACTGAAATGGAGATTTGGTCCTTCGGAAGTTGAGCAGCCCCAAAAACGAAGACGAATACCCTAATTAAGGATCTGATTGGAACCGCATCAAACAGTAATCAAAGTTTTTGATTCTAAGAAAGTTAAGAGAGTAAATTTTACACAAGAATTTTGCAATGGTTGTCTTTTAGTGTCACATGTTTTATGGAAAATGAGAGAAATTACATCATGCAACAATACAAGTAAAACTGGACAAACAATGGAGATGTAAGTTGACAATTGATATTATATAAGTGTAGTTGCATTTTTAATATATGTAATACGTATTATTAACATAAATTAAACAGGCAAAGTTCTTTATGTCCACCCTTTACTAGTGTCTTTTTACTAATTAATAAAATTGTCTAAGTACCATTTCATATTTTATAAAAAACAAATGACTCATTTGTAACTTTTGCTTTGGTCCTCGATAATTGTTGAGCCGACCCGCCTCCACTAAAATTCGCATGTTGTTGTGCAAAGCCACCATATATCCCAGTCAGCTGTTGCCATTCATTTGACGAGAGCTGGTTTGACGGATCAGATCCGTGAATCTTCTTATCGGGCGTGATTGGCATCCCATTTGCTATATTATGATTTCTCTATAGGAGGAATGTTCTTCTCGGGCGTAAAATGGCGTCCAATTTGCCCTATTATGATTCCTCGCTGGGGGAATTTCCTTCTGGGGCGTGAACGGGATCCAATTGGCTCTATTTTGATGCCTCTTGGGGGAATTTTTAGTTCTCCCCCAAAGTTAGGCGGATTCATGACAAGCCTCATCTTAAGCCGAACATGTTATTTTCCCTACAATAAAAAATGCAATAACTATAATTAAAGAATAGAATTTCGATAAACAAAAAACTTAAGTTAGGTCAAGAAGAATAAAGATCAAGAGTTAAAAAATAAAATAAGACCGTTTATAATGAAATGATCAAATTATAAAGAATCAAATAATAGAACATGACGAAAAAAAATCTAATAAAATTTTAAATAATCATACCATGAAATTAAAGCCCATCCGAATGTTTTTCCTCCACGTCGAGAATCACATGCACATAATTCTCAAAGTGCCAAACAAAAAATTCAAGACAATATCTTGAAAGATTAGTGTTTGGACTCGAAAATCGGAGGACGATCTAAAAGACAAGGAAAACAAAAGAAATCAGATACATTTCAATTATAAACATAGTTGCATATCGATTCATAATAATTTACAAAAACAATATTTAAAAAAAGAGTATATGAAACTTACCATTTCTATGGATATAACTATGTTCTTGATTCGCCCTCCATTATGTGATAGGGCAAATCGGCAACACGTTGAAGAGGTTGCTGATCGCAAATCTGAATCATAAATTTTGTTAATCAAATACCAGATTAATATACTTGAGAAACAAATAAAATATAAAATATAATTGAAGAGAAAATTATGTAAGAACACTAATTAATTATTACCTGGTAAATCACTAATCCGATTAGAAATAAAACTCTCATGAATAACTTGAGAGTCTAATATTAATCTCATCTTCTTCGAAAATCTAAGAGTGAACTCAAGCTCCCCCATTTTATTGTGGATACTCTAATCCTAAGAGATGGTATTTATAACAATTTTTGGGAGTGTACTGCATTTTTATTTTTGGTAATTAATTGAGTGTTAAAATTGTACTACATTTTATTTTTAAAAAATACAAGATAAATGATGTGGCAAGCCAATCTTTTAAGTCAAACAAGTTTATATCATAGAAGAATAAAAAAGTATGTACTTGATAAAATATATATATAGTACTAAAAAATTATGTTGAGAGGATTAAAAGATGAAAATGTGACAATGAAATATACTTATATGTCGTTGTGTAGGGAGGAAAGTTTACCAAACAACTATGGTTATTTGATATATAAGGCGTGTCAAGTAATTAAACTTGTCGTGTATAGCGAATGGAGTTAATTGAATAAAAACACAAGCGTGCGTTATTTAACTGAACAAACGTGTGTTATTTAATGTAGAAACGTTATTATGTAGCGACCGAGTTAAGCAAATAATACCTATAGTTATTTAATGTACAAGCGTACATCAAGTAATTAAACTTGTCGTGTAGCGCGCGGAGTTAAGCAAATAACAACTATAGTTATTTAATGTATAAGCATGCGTCAAGTAATTAAACTTGTCGTGTAGGGAGTGGAATTAAGCAAATAACAACTATAATTATTTAACGTGTGTGTCAAGTAATTAAACTTGTCGTGGAGCGAGCGGAGCTAATCATATAACAACTACAGTTATTCAATGCATAAGCGTGTGCCAAATAATTCAACTTGTTAGGGAGCGAGCATAGTTAAGCAAATTATAACTTTAGTTATCCAGTCTGGTAAGCAGAATTAAACAAATAATAATTGTAGTGATTTACTATATTAGCATGTTTCAAGTAATTAAACTTGTGTATCGAGCGAGTTAAGCAAATAATAACTGTAGTTATTTAATATACAAGTGTACGTCAAATAATTAAACTTGTCGCGCGAAGTCAAACAAATGTAATTATTTAATGTACAAGCACGTGTCAAATAATTAAACTTTGTCGTGTAGCGAACAAATAACAACTATAATTATTTAGTGTATAAACTTGTGTCAAGTAATTAAATTTGTGTCAAGTAATTAAACTTGTCTCATTGTTAGTGGAATTAAGCAAACAACCGTAGCTAATTGTATAATGTATAAGCGTGTATGAGTAATTAAATTGTCATGTAACTATCAACCTATAATTATTCAATGTATTAGCACATGTGTGTCCTGATTAAGGAGTTAAAGAAATCAATTACAATTGTTTAATGTATGAGCGCAAAAAAAAAGACTATCAATTTCGTCAACAACTAAAATATTACATTAAAATATGGGGTTAGAAATGTGTTTTTGGTTTTATTTATTTATTACTTTGGTACATGAATATGAACTTCGCATAGAATTAAATTGTAAAGTACTGAAATTAGTATGTTATTATTACTTGAAAAATATTGCCAAAAGTGTACATTAGCATTTAATGTGATAGATAGAAATAGAAGAAAAAAGTTATTAAAAGGGGGAAATAGGCAAAACAAGCCCATTGTTTTTTTTGTTTTCATATGGAATAAACCAAGAAAGGATAAAAATATCATTCCATTACCATAAATAAAGTCCCAAATTCATCTAGATGAAATGTATATAACAAAGTTACAAAACCCTAATTAATGATTGAATTAAGTCTCCTAATTTTGATTCATGTCTATTCACAACTTGGTAAAAATGGTCTCGTTTTATTTAATTAATAATTCATCGTATGGTTATTACGTCACAACTTAAAAATATGTCGATAAATTTTGTTAACGAACTGAACAGTTTATTATATCTACTTTAAGGTTTGTATTTATAACTTTATAAGTTAGATGTATTTTGAAAATGTATCAGTATATTCACCGAGTTAACATTTGTCATTTCATATTATATTCCTAATTAATTTGTGATAGCATAATTATTTATTAAAATGTACAATATTAAATCTCAGAAGTTCTCGATTCAGTTACCTTTACAAGACCTTGGTCAAGTTCAGATAACAAATTATGATTAATAACATGATTAGTGATAAGTTCTCGATATATAGCAGCCGTCTTTATCTACTACATGCTCTTTTTACTTGAAAATTTAAGTTTGTACATGTTCTATTTTTTGTACACATTCATACTTTTTGCTCTCAGTTTTGAACTTTGAGAGTAATGGGAAATAAACTTATGTCACGTAATTAAACTCGTTGTGTAGCTAGAGAGGAAAGTTTAGCAAACAACTATAGTTATTTTGTATAACTATAAGCGTGTATCTAGTAGTTAAACTTGTTGTGTAGCGGAGTTAAAATGCATTTTAGACTTCACTTTTAAATTTAAACATATGGGTTTATAAAACTTGAATGTAATTGAATAATCCAAATCTTAGTTTGACGTAGCTAAATGAAAATAACGAATAATTAGAAATGAATGATAGGAGTAATATTACATTACATTTAAGCAAAGCAAAGCATTGGGTGAAATCAGTTTTATTCAAACCGGTCCATACAAATATTATTTAAAGACCAACTTATTACCATATATAAAAAGTCCCAAATCAATCTTGATGAAATGTATTACAAAGCCCTAATTAATGTTATGACAAACCTCGGTAGCCCTAATGGTACAATTAAGTCTCCTATAACTCCCCTAAAGCCCTAATGTTATTCATGTCCAATCACAACTCCATAATGATAATAATGGTTTTGCCATTTATACGCGTAGTTACTTAATGACCGTAAGGCTATTATGTCGCAATTTAGAAATACGTTGTAACATTTTATTATCAAATTGAGTAGCTTATTATTTAGCTCGAGATTCTCATTTATATGTTAGTTGAAGCTTCGGCAAATATGTATACTCTCACTAAATTGACGTATTCATCCTGTATTCTCAATTAAAGTTAGTGTGATATATAGCACTTATTTCTTCAAATGTCTATTAATAAATTTCATATGTTTTTTATTTAGTTATCATGACAAATCTTGATCGATTTGAGATGGCGAACTAAAATCAGTAATATATTATTAATGATAAGTCTGAAATTATTTAATTTTTATCTACCATCCTCTTTTTACATCAAAATTTGAGTTTGTACTAATCCTTCTTCGTACGTATATAATAAATATGAATTACATACTTTTTTAGAATCATGAATTACATATGTTGGACCGATTTGATTGGTTTAGGTAAGGCGGTCGGCCTACCATGGGAGTTTAGACAAATATATGACACTCGGTGACTTAACTTCTGTTATTTCATCTAATACTTCCAATTGGTGTGTGA
>JAYMTS010000554.1:0-10383 GCA_036898005.1 Geranium phaeum
ATCATTTTTGGTTTTCAAATAGTTACTGTATTTCTTAAATTTTAAATAGTTGTTGAGATCATAGGCATCGTGATTTTTCTTTTTAGTTGGCACACCACAACTGTGTGTGTGTGTGTGTTGTGGAGAGAAATAAATTATATGGAAAATATTTTAGAAGCTAGGTTACTAATTTTGAGATCTCGGGTTCTCTCTTAACAACCTCTAAATTGAGATTAGAGAGCTTTCTTGTTAATTGAGCTCTCATCCTATCCAAATCTGAGCATAACTCAAGCCACAAACCCAGGACTGTATCAGTCATAACAACTCAAGTAATAGTAGTAAGGACATGGGAAAACGGGGGTAAATGATGGACAATCGGTCACTAAAATCTAAATTCTTAATATTTTGTATATAGTCAAATAAGACACTTATTTGCAACTAGCTGTAATGAAAACGTTCTTACCTCGCATAAAAGACAACGACGAACCGGGGTTGGCGCCACTGTTTGAAGACATGAGAGACTCCAGTGAAGTTGAAGAGTTCTGATGAAACTGGTCTGGACTTCGAGCAGGCGAGTCCTTCCCTAACACTCCAACTCTGAGACCAAATATATGAACGGTACCTTTGTCACTTGACACAGCCAACCACTGGACATTTGGAGATAGTGCAATGCTAGAAATGTCAGCTCTATCCGTTCCTCTACGAACCTACATGACGAGAGTACCAAGTATAAATAATCGAGCATATACAAAATCATTCCTAACAATCGTTGCCATACATGAGAATTAGTTTCCTTATTTAAATCCAAATTACGAGAAAGAATCAACGTCGGCCAGAAATTGGCTCGGGTCTCATATGGAAGTATATACAAATAAATGTTCCACGCCGGTTGTTTATTACTCAGAAATTCTACACCACTCAATTCCTCGATTTAATAGACATTTTCCATTGGTTAACTTTATCTAAACACTTGATATTGAGATCTAAGTGGCATATATATGCTGAAACAACTCTATAGCACATAAAAATATAATATTATTATGAAATTGTAGAGTAAACGAAAGCTTGTGACAAATTGATTTATTCATACAACTCACTTATCTACAGAAGTCAAATCCGTTAGACCAAAATATTGGGAATTAGTCTTAAAACTGAAAATGTAGTCTTAAGAAAATGAGCAATTCAAAATTCTAGAACAGTACCTCTTGCAAGCGAGTTCCATCCATTGTGTTAAAAATTCTTATCAGTGTGCCCTTTGTACTGGCAGTCGCGAGAAGTAGTCCATCCAGTGTCAAGGTAAAACATGCAATGTGAGACTCGTGAGCATCAATTAACTTCATCATGTTCAGACCAAAATGCTCAACCCGAACTTGTCCTCGCCGAAGGCCGGGGCAAGCCAGCACAGAGGTATTTGAATGATGTGAAACGCAACACAGCCCGCGAGGGTTTGCCAGAGTTTCAATCTGATGAAGTAGCTTCAGACCCATAAAATGATACACATAGATCTTGTGCTCGAGAACAATGATAATGCGATCCTTTCTTAACTTCACTGCACGAACATCAGACCTGAACGCAAACTCGCTAATGCAGCGGCTTTGATGATCATCCCAGATTACAACTTTGTTGGGAGAGTACTGGGAATTAGCTGAGGCACCGACAAGCGCTAGAACGTTGCAGCGGAATAGCATCTCGACAATCTTGAACCCCCCGCTCTTCAAATCACGCCTGAAAGTTTCCTTTAAAGGATCACAGTTATAGATGCGAAAGCCGTGGTTGGTGCCAGCAGCAAAGCAACCATAGTCCTGATTCCAGGACAGAGAGAGTAACTCCGCGTCATTAGTGCCACTGATCTCCAGGTTGGGATTGGTAGGAGTAGAAGAGGTCCCACTGTTCGGAGGATCATAGGAACCAAACCTCGCTGGTGGAAGTACTCCTCGAGATGTCGAAACATTTGAACTCATTGAGGATGGGGGAACAGTCACAACACCTTATTGGGCCGAGTAGAAACAACCGAAACTGTAATATTAGCACAAAAACCTCGTAAGTGCTTTTTTAACAATAATCGAGCTGGAAGAGATTTGGGACTGCACCAAAATGCCGAATTGTGGACAATGGGCAATCCGGGTGCCACCCAATTCATATACTAACAAACTCGAGCTCAAACAATTTGAAGCTGACCAGCTCAGAATGTTCCCCAAATTCCAACAATTTCCATACTCTAACAAAAACGAAACACCACAAAATACATTTTTGAAATCAATATAGAACACTCGGAAGATGGTGCAATCTGAATTAATCCAAACGCTCTCTCTTGCAGTCGTAGAAACAGAAACCAAAAAATACACAATGTAGCATTATAAAAAAAAATCTGATCATCATCTACATAGAAAACAAACAAATCAACACACTTCTAAAAATGCAACAACTAAAAGTAATCACCACAACACAATAAAATCAGAGGCTCTACGTCTACTGATTCACTATCATCATCATCATCACCTTCATCTGATTATTTCAAACAACGAAAATCAAATCGTAATCGGAGAAAAAACAATAGAGAAACACGATTTCAACGATTCAGATTCAAATACAGATTCGCGTGTTCGAGTCGATCAACAAAACAATGAAACGGAGAGACAAAACGAAGAATGGATCAGAACAGTACCTCTCGTCGACCTCGATCACTTTCAATGGGATAATAATCGAAGCAACGATTCAATTTTCTCTTCTTCTTCGTCTTCGTGTTGTTGAAGACGAGTCGATTTGGAGCTTAGAGAGAGAGGTGTGTGTAGTGTTGTTGCGCTTCTCTCTCTCTCTCTCTCTCTCTCTCTATCTCTCTCCCTCCGTAACTCTACTTCGCCGTGTAATCGATTCATTTTCAAATGAGCCCTCCGTGGAGATTTTGATGATTTGGGCTTGGTTGAGTGGATTTGATGGGCCCATAAGGAACCATATATTGATTGGAATGGGCTGCCCAAAAATAACCGAACCGACCAAATCGATTCGAACAGACAAAAACAAGAATCGAATGATTTTGTATACTCCATCGGCTCGGTTTCAGTTTACAAAATAAGAACTAGTGAAAAACTGAGTTCAACCAAAGACCTAGCGGTTTGAACATGTGGTTTGTTTAAGTTATCGGTCTTTATTAATTTGACCTAAAAATATTGGATCAACAAAAATAAGTCAAGATGACCAAAAACGTGAGAATTCAACTTAAACCGGTGAGTTAAAACGGTCTATAATGCGAGAATTTCGTGAAATTCGCTTCATAGAAACTGAAAAAACTGACATGCTCAAAATCAAATATGACTGACTTAAAATCGAACCATCGACAACGCTAGTGATATGAGTGTGTATTGTTATTGAACCCGAACCGTTATGTAAGGAAGCAATTTGATTCTGACTACAGATCTTTGGTTTGGTTCCTGATTTGGCCCGGTTGGAACAAGTTACTTTTTTATTTATGTTTGATTTATAGGTCGAATTAAATAAAATTGAGCCTGATTTATAGCCAAATCCATCAAACTTGCAATTATAAAAAATACTAAAAAAAACCTAACGTTAGGATTTCATTATTACATCTCAATTGAAATAAAAAAAGTCTACAAACAAAATAACAGTATAAAATAAATAAATAATTTACATGGGTTGGACATGTAGTGACCAAACCAATCCGGTTTTTATTGGTTAATCATCATTCTGAGTTATGAAAATCATAATCAAACAAACTAAAATTGAGTTGTTCTCAACCAAAATCAAACTATTAAATAAAAGATCTATTTTTCTAGAAATTTGACACATTAAAAGAATCAGACTGTCAAATTGCCCCACGAACAAAAATGGGGAGAAAATTTTATTTATTTACTTTGGAGAACGAGGCAAGTTCGTTTAAAGAACAAAAGTGAGAATTTGGTTCGAAATACAAAACTCGTCTTGTTGTTATCTCTATATTCGCCATGAAGAATCTCAATACCCTAGCTCGATATCTTGCTACAAAACTATTTCAAGAATCCATTTCACAAACATTTGCAAAATACTAAAATATTATTTCGATCTTATTAGTGCAAACTTCCTTGACAAGCGAACAATTTCCATCAAATGTTGTAAAAATCTCCGACCTAGTATATTTTCAGATTAATTCATAAATTTGTTCCTAGAAGGCCTTCTCCGTCGACTAGCGCCTAGCGATTTTTACAACAGTGCCAATAACCAACCAGGCTGAGATTGCAAGTACCTGAAAGAAACTTGCACATAATGACAAAGACTAATCGATGATTCCAATCCATACACTGGTTATTATTACTTGGCAAAAGAAGTAATGAAAGAAACATAAGTAAGCTTTGTCCATTCACCATCGTCAAGATGTTTTTCAAGTGCTTTCTCCTCAGAAAGTGTGTGCCTCAAACCACTGAGATGTTTTTAGGGTCGTTTTTCAAGTTGTAGTGATGATGCTAAAAATATTGATAAATAAAAGATCCAAGAATATTCATCACACAATAATGATCAGTTTACCGTTTTAAATATAGGCCTCCACCTATCAGTCTGATCGTTTAGGTGAGTCAAAATCCCATCTCGTTATTTCACGTGCATAGTCCTTTGTAGACCCTCTCAATCCGGTCTGCACGTGAAGAGAGGAGTGTTAGAGTACCACATTGACGGTTCGGCTTCTACCAGGAACTATAACAAAACTGACCATTCTCAATTCAAGTATTTTTGTTTGCCTTTCCCTATGCAAATGCTGCAAGTGCCAAATGCACTGTCTCTTTCTTCCAACCACAAAAACATACTATAATGAAGAAATATATACATATATAGGAATGGGACCACCCACATTACCATTGTACATAACTATGGTTTATAAACAAAACAAGCCAAAACCCTCAAACTACTGCTTATTTCCAAAACAAGAACTCAACTCATCCTCCTACATTTGGCAAATACCATCCCATGTCCCAAAACAGACCCCTCGGCCTGAGGGCTGGAAACAGGCCTAACCTAGAAGCTCAGGCTATGAAACTCGAACTACGATTATTAATTTATCATATAGTTCATGAGTTTAGTCCATACAGTATAATCATTGTTCCTTACCAATACAATAATTTATTATTAGTAACATGTGATAGCATATATGCATGTTTTCGATGAAAAAAAACAAAATGTATTGAAATGTACTTCCTCTCTCGGTTAACACAACAAGCGGAGGGTTTGAAATCCACTAGCGATTAAAATAATCAGTTCCAGCAAGTTTTAACCTAAGACTGTACTTTAAAAATCAGAAATCAATATATAAAAAGACGAGAAGGGCTTTACGGGCAAAGTAATTTTTTAAAGGATCTCACCAGCTATTATGAGCTCACGAGGACAGCACGCCTTATGCTGCGCCGTACTTTAAAAATCCTGGAGCTGAAAGCAAACCCAGTTTATACGAGATAAACAATACACATACTAGGTTGCATATATCAAAGAACCTTGTTAGCTGCTAGGGAAAAGCATGCACAAACATATTACAATAATAAGTAACACGTACAGTGGCTAATAATCAACATCTATCTGAGAACATTAAGAAAACTGAAGAGGGTAGTTGTGTTAGCATTAAAGACAGTATGTGAAAGAGAAGTGGGCATAAATTGAATAAATCTGGAGAATAATAAATATTTGTTCCTTCCATGTTTAATGACATAAATGAAAGGGAAGAGAAAGAGATAATTAATAAATCAGATATCAGTGAACTACAAGTTCCAACAACGTCTTAAACCAGAGCCTAGTCAAATGGCTAGTTCAGTGTCGAACATAAATGCAAACAAGTAGTAGACAAGGAAATAAATTAAGACCGAAAGCTACTTCTACTTTAGAAAGACGGTTAGTGTTTGATATGTAGCTTTCCATGTTGAACATTTGAATGTGGAGATGCTCAAAATTGTAGTGAAAATAATGGCAATACTAATGTTTGATGCTATTATATATGCGCATGTGGAGAATAAGGGTTGTGTTACTCTTGCTTAACAGGTCATAATCAAAATTTAGTACTCACTGATAGGTGACATGCAATTTGACCTAAACTTTAGCAGATAAAAGAAAAGATGTGTGCCTGCAGATATGTTCAGAATAAATATGAATAAAAGTGTATGCATAGAAAAAGAAGAAGCTGTAAGGGTTGACTACAAGGTCAAGAAGAGTTACTCTTGCTTAATTAACAGGCCATTGTCAAAATTTAGTACTCGCTGATAGGCGACATGCAATTTGACCTAAACTTTAGCAGATAAAAGAAAAAATGTGTGCGTCTAGATGTGTTCAGAATAATTATGAACAGAAGTGTATGCATAGAGAAAAAGAAGCTGAAAGGGTTGACTGCATAGTCAAGAAAAGTTACTCTTGCTTAACAGGTCATCATCAAAATTTAGTACTCGCAGATAGGCGACGAGCAATTTGACCTAAACTTTA
Organism: Geranium phaeum; assembly: GCA_036898005.1. Classification (NCBI taxonomy): domain Eukaryota; kingdom Viridiplantae; phylum Streptophyta; class Magnoliopsida; order Geraniales; family Geraniaceae; genus Geranium; species Geranium phaeum. Next base: position 6,424 of record JAYMTS010000554.1, read on the forward strand.
GCAGATAAAAAAGAAAGAAAGACATGTGCCTCTAGATGGGTTCAGAATAAGTATGAATATAGTGTATGCGTAGAAAAAAAGATGTAAGGCGATAAAATAGTACGAAGGAGCTCCCTTCAGTCCAAGCACGGAAATAGAGAGGTGCAAAATATCTCCCGCATCATTCACACAACCACAGTAGCAAACATCTTCTTTTTCTACTGAGTGCTTGAATGAATGAGTCGGCAGTTAGTTCAGCAACCCCTTAGTCCCATCCATGAGTGGGCAGAAGGAAGCTCTTTCACGGGCCATTTCTCAATGCAGATATAGGGTTATTTCCAAATTCAGAAAACAAACAACATATAAGGGAAATCAGAAATCTTATAGAAACTAGCATAGCCCATCAGCTTAAATATTTACAAGTTGCTCGCTAGATCAATAACTCTTCAACTTAACAGATAGGCAGATTCTGTAACCAACCGAAAGCCCAATAATGCACATATTCCACAAAATCATAGACAAGACTTTGAATCTTAAAATACAATGAATTTCACATGAGTGAAGTATTGATATTATGCTTCTTTCTTATAACATATAGTAGCTTCCTACGCATAGCTAGTGATAATTGACAGCTGACATAAATACAAATTAAAGAAAATTTTCAAGCAAATTGATGAGTAGAAGAAAGCATTAGTGAAAATTTATACAAATACTGTACCTGTGATGCCTGTCTCTCATATGCATAAATCCCACACCAAACGACTTAAGCTACAAAATATAGAGTTCTCCAGGTAAATTAAAGTGTATTATGCAATATGGAGAATTTCAAACATGAAAGGCTACATTAAATTTAAGAGCATAAATATTTAGTCATAAAAATAAAGAAAATATGGTGAAGAAACAAGAAGCTTAGAAGTTATATGACGACCCCAGATGACAGGGAGGGATTTCCAGTGAAGTCCTCACCAACCATACACCAAACCCTAATAAAATCAAAGCCCGAAAAGAGAGAGCTCTTTTCAATTAGAGAGAGATCATCACCAAATGGATGGAAAAAAACACCACCTGCTACTGTAAATACACCCCAGAAACAGTGAGACAAGAAGCCAATCTCAGGTACCTATCTCATCATTCTTTTTTCAAAACCCTAAGGTACCTATCTCCTCACATAGATATGGATATATGTATAGAAGATTTAAAGTAAGCACTGTACTGAGTATATTATTGTCAATAATACCCATTCACACACAGACTTGCAATATTGATAATAATTATCAGACAAACAAAGCCTAATAGTAGCATTATAAAACATTTTCATAAGAAAGAGAAAAAGGAAGTTGCAGATACTGAGAAAGAGGAAAAATGGTTCTTTTTTTCTGGGTAAGCAAATAAAAGATGACTGGTCATTGTCATCATGAGAGTCAGATGCAGGAAAGGGACTCAAAGATCTCCACAACACAAATCTAGCATATACTCACACACATGAGACATGAGAGAGAAGAAGGCAAGGTTCAGGCATGGATGGTCTTTGATTTCATGTTACCAACAGGAGGCTGAAGGAGATTCTATACAGTTTATGCTGTTGCAACTTGTGTTCTTTTTTTCTGGGTAGGAGATGCAGATGCAGAGAAGAAATGCGAGGCTCTCTTTCTTTAAAATGGAAAACCAGGTGAATGTGAACCTCATGAGTTGGAGAGCAAACACATGAAAAGCAGGATGGGTTTTCAGAGTGAAGGTGATTTCACTTTCAGAAACCAAACTAAACCAAACCAAAAGTACCAAAGAAAAGAAACAGAAATAGTGAAATTCTAGTTTTGAGGCTGAGAGAAGACACAATCAGAAGATCCAGCACCAGCCAGAAAAGCTTACTTTGACCATTAAATGATGCATTTTACTATCATGATGGATGGAATAGACACTCTCACACTCTCTCTCTAACTATTGCTGCTATCAGGTCCCTACTATCTCTTTATTTAGTGTCAGCCCCTTGCTACTTTGCGTCTTTACCCATCTCTTTCTTCCCCTTTCTCACTTGCTTTTACTAAAGCTATTAATTTTTCCCCCTCTTTCTTTGGTAAAGGTGAAACCTATACAATGACTTGCTGAATTTATGTTCCCTCTCTATTTGAATAATGTAGCAGTGTCAATGAGGAACCTTATTAGCTTTCAAATTCATTCACTCATTTAACAGCTGTGATCAATCCACTTATTCTTAACCAGACTTCGAAAACGATAGTTAGAATTCTAGAGAATATTTTTCTCTAAAATCCTTCTTAACCGTGGGGTGATGATAATGAATTTGACTTTCTACCCTCACTCATAGAAATTAGAAATATTAATCGAACCTGACTATGGGGACATGTGAATGAAATACAATCATCTTTCAATAAACATATCATAACTTACTTGGCCAAGTAATCAAGTGCTTAGATTTTGGGTCTAGTAACCAGAATTCAAATCATTGTGCCTCTAATGAGTTATATATTATCACTTGCTAGGTATAGGAGCCGTCTCCATCATTATCATATTCATGCACTCTCACTATCCTATTCGCTTATTTTTTTCAGTGCACAACTAAACATGAAGTAAAATGCATGTATGGGCACCACCACTGCCATTCGGGTGGTGTTCGTGGTCCTGCTTCATGGTGAATGGATACTAAACCCCAATTATCCACCACCCATTCATTTCAGTTCATTTCCCAACTTCTACTACTACGTTTTCTTCACATGATTCACACAAATATAGAAATTAACATGAAAACATAAAGCAAGCGGTACATTATGCAAAGCAACATATCCACACACAACAGACCACTTTAGCCTATGCACAACCAAGTTTGCATATCCATCAGGTTTGGTGTTGACGGGACCACAATCCGATAAACCTAGGTGCCGCCATCTAATTGATGGAAAAAAACATAGGCAATTATTCACATTGCAACCTGAAAAGCCCCATTTTAATATTCTATTGGTCTTTATTTTGGTTCCTTTCTCGTGTTCATTCATCGAAACAAACAATTCTACAAGGAGGATAGCTAGAGATCTTATCTTATGCAACGATCCTCCATTGAGGTACGAAGCAATCCGAATCGTGAGAAATAAACCTGCAAATCACCCCAAAAAAATCCTCAGTGACAGTAACCAAAACATTATCACATTACTGAAATTACTAATGTCAATTGAAATTTCCACACACAAAAATCACAATGTAGTGAGTGAGTTGTGCCAAGATCGCCAAAAACATACAATCACAGTATCATGAAATGTAGTAGAACAATACCAGATTCAGTAGAAACAAGCAAATTACTGGAAAAGTAAAAGAACATGAAGGCTCCGAATCACTCCAATCCCAATCTCAACCTCCGAATCAGAAGAATCGGTAACAGATTCGCCACCAGAGCGATCATGAAGATCGAAAGAGAGACGTTTACCGGAAGTTACAGTGGCGATGGAGGAAATCAGAAAATTCCTCCATAAACACCGTAATCGAAGATCGAAGATCGGAGATCGAGAGAGAGGTTGGGGAAGTGGAGCTGAGTCTTCGACTTCGTCTCAGAGGAGGTTCTGTTATAGTGCTACTGGAGCTTGTGCTTGATTTGGTTTCAGAGACGATTCGGAATCGCCAATCTCGATGGTGGTGGTGAAGAAGACGATAGAGACGACGTCGTATTGACACCGGCCTTTTCACTTTCCGCCCATTCTCATTTCTTCGTTCCCGCAATTACTTATATAATTTTTAAATTTGTTTCTTTCTATGCGTGTCGAAATTTCATTCGTTAGGACATTTAACTTAATTTAATAAAGAACTTTTATATTATTAGTCTATGACAAATAGTATGTTTTGTAACTTTTGTTAAGTTAGTGTACTGACCATATTATTAGTGTAAAGAGATGATTTAATTGTATGTTGATTTGATTTTATTGTTATTTATACAAGTATAAAGAAAGATGAAAGATGAGTAAGTTGTAAATTCGTAAT
>JAYMTS010000555.1:0-10379 GCA_036898005.1 Geranium phaeum
TAAATTTATATTAGAAAAAAATTAAGAATGCAAAAATTACAATTCGCCATGACTCCGCCATGATCCCGTTATGACCCCGTCATGACCCTAAAGGTCTATGTCCGCCATCAAAACGTCGTGCGACATTTACAACCTTGCAAAATTGTGACTTCTTGCAATTTCCACTTATTCTCGTATTTACATATTATTACATGCATAAGAGTCGAAGTCGGTGGCTTTGAAAATCACACCCGAAGCTCGACTCGACTGAAGTTGAGTTGAGTTGAGTCGATCTAACCCAATTTTCTCCTAATTTTTTTTGGGTCTCTAGTCAGTCGGGTTTGGATTGGGTTGGGTCGGCGGGTACCGGGTAGAAATGGACAATTGCATGTGCAGGCCTTGGTTCGTGGGCCTTACTTCACCACCTACTGGGCCAGGCCTGCTCATAGTCAAAAAATGAATGCCATAACCAGCCCAATATCAAAACGACATCGTATCGCATTCACTCTCTCAGCAAACACCATCAATTCATCATCACCTTGTTGTCTCTGCCAACAGAGACTGTCATTGCCATTGCTTCCTCCACAAGCAGCTAAGGACTGTTTGGTTCCCGAGAAAGTATATACCCAGAAAATGCAGTCTTGGTTTTCGCAGAGCAGTGGCTCTCCAGAGGAGTCTGACGATTCCTCGTCGCTCTTAGCTGAATGGAACTCATACTCGGCCTCCAGAGACTCCGAAGAAGGTCTCGGCTTCGATCTCGAATCCGCCATGAGATCCGCCAACGAATCTGTCTCCGGTACTTTCGGAGTGTAAGGACTCTCTCATTCTGCAAATCCATTAATGGGTCTCGGTTCTTTTCCATTTTTGTGTTCTGAGATCTATTGGGTTTCTGGGATTTTCTGAATTTTGCCTGATTTTGAGTTTTATGTACCCACCAAAAAAATCATGTAGATTGATTATTGCGTTTTGGGGAAATGTTGATCATGGTGTTGATGGATTGGATTCTTAAGAACAACCATGATTTGCTAAATGTGTTCGGAGTGATTTATTGTGGAAGTATATGATGAAGTTACTGCATTGGTTAATTTGAATCATGGGTTTCAGTTCTTTTCCATTTTTTTACTGGGATTTTCTGAATTTTGCCTGATTTTGAGTTTTATGTATTCCTGGTTCAGTAAACTTTAATGTGCAAGAAAAAAATTTCATGTAGATTGATTATTGTGTTTTAGAGAAATGTTGATCATGGTGTTGATGGATTGGATTCTTAAAAGCAGCCATGCTTGGCTAAATGTGTTTGGAGTGATTTATTGTGGAAGTATGTGATGTAACTATTTTTTGTTATTGCTGTGCTGTCTATTAAAAATCTATGTCTTGATTGCTGAAATCATTTTATGGTGCTTTATATGCTTTTGAGGATCTGTATATTCGATGATTCTTAGAAGCCTCGTGAGGGGTACATAAAAGTGATTGGATAAGGTATATTATTCAAGAATCTAGTTTTGAATCAGTATGTCAAGTGACCAATCATGACATTGTTCGTAAAGTTGTGTTTGGATAACCTTTAGCAGATTGAAGACATAATTACTGTCTTCAATTTTTTTTAGAAAAACATTGGAAATGGAAAGAAAATGTGATCGAGTTCGTTTTAATCCAAACATCAACAATGGAAATCTCATTAGTCATTGTCATTGCTGTTGTTCTCGAGGTTCCCAAACAAAACAAAAAACTTTACCCAAATGCTACCTTAAAGTTAGCAAATAGTGATGTTATAAAAGATCCAATTTTCTGTCTTTATTTTCTTAAAACTTGTCCTCTGCATCACTTTTAATGACACGATGAGGATAATGTATCTGGGAAGAAGTTAATGTGTCAGAGACACTGTTTTTTACGAAGGAGAAAACATATCAAAATAGCACATGTGCAATAAGAGTCAAATGCATTCATATTGCACATACTGTTTTCATATGTTGTCTCCTTTTATTGGGCTAACCATGTTTTTTTGTATTTTAGTGAATGTGAAGGACACTATCAGTTGTTTTTCTTTTGCTTATTGGAGTCACCTGATTGGTACTACTTTTGTTTGAAATCTGTATAAGACAACCTCAGAGATTTATTAAGAGAGTACCATGATAAAGTTTTTGGTTAAGGAGATCGAGTCAAAAACTTAATCAGTGTATTTGGAAAGGTCTCTAATAATATAGTAGTAACTTGTAAATCTAGTAGTAGATATATTGAATTTGAGTTGTCATGAGATACTAATTACTTGTCGGTGTTTTGGTAGCTTGGGTCACATATGCATATCTTATGATGGAATAGCAAGCAGGGTTCTTGTTGACAAAAATCTGACTAACGAAGTAGCAGACTATGTTAGAATAGTAGCTAGAAGATAAAACTTTGGATTGCAATGCGATTTTAGATGCTATTGGACATATATAATGGTAGAGAAAATTTTGGTTGGTGTTTTTGTAGTTTCTAGAAGATGTTGAAAGTACTTGCAATGAGCCTCTGGTTCAGTTCATGAAACTGCTTATTTGTAATGCTTTTATATTTAGAGTTCCAATTGAAGAACGTCAAAGCAATGCAGCGTGTTGCGTAATAGAATGTTGTAGATGATGATGATGGCTATGATACTGATTTATTCTCATGATGAATATTTAATTAGAGCCCAAGTGTTGTTGCTGCTCATGTAATTTACATTTCACGTGACTTCTTTGGGGTACTTGTTCAGGGTTTCGAAAGGAGTGCGAGATATTCCTGGGAACTTTCAGTCTGCTACTAGCAATGTCCCTTCTGGAAAAGCACTTATGTACTTCGGTATACTTCTGTCGAGCGGAGTGTTCTTTGTTTTCATCGCATTCACCATGTTCCTTCCAGTAATAGTAATTGTGCCCCAAAAGTTCGCCATCTGTTTTACCCTCGGATGTGCTTTCATCATTGGTTCATTTTTTGCGCTCAAGGGTCCAAAGAATCAACTTGCTCACATGTCGTCAAAAGAGGTTCATAGACCCTGTCCTGAATATATGATTAAGATTATTTACATTTGGCTAATACTTGTTTTTCCTACTAAATTTCCAGAGACTTCCTCTTACGTTTGGATTTTTGGGAAGTATGGCGGGTACCATATATGTTTCCATGGTGCTTCACAACTACATTCTCTCCGTACTCTTCTCTGTGTTACAGGTATTCGATTTTATGCATTTCCCTTAGTGTTCTAAGAAAATGCTAGGCGCTAGTTGGGCAGATAGCTTTTTTCAGGATTAATCGAAAATAAATCGGATTATGATATTAATCGGAGATATACAAAGAGCAATTGATCGGTGACTAATCGGGCAAGTAAGGGATTTTTAGAACACTGATATCCTTTGTCGTGAGTTGCTTATGCATCTCACAATTCTTGTCTAGTAGACCTCTCAATTACTTAGCTCTACATATTATTATTTTCTGTGTTTGATCTTTCAAATCTATAATTTGACTATTTATACTCTTATTAAAATAAATAAAGATGATGATTGTTAATTCTAACATGAAACTACAGGTTCTCGCGCTTGCATATTACGCTGTTTCATACTTTCCGGGTGGATCGGCAGGGTTGAAATTTCTGTCCTCCACACTAACCTCTTCAGTGATGAAACGTTTTGGGAGGTGACTTTGACCCGTGCTGGTGTCTAGTGTATAGTTGTTCCTTTATTTGGTTAACATATCGGTGATAGCTCAAACTGTGAATGGCGTAACACGGATTTTTGAATCATCATAACATTTTCCACGAGAAGAATCGTTGAATGATGTAGCTGCTGGTTCTGCTCGAGCTTTCAAGTTTCAGAGTACATATGATTTTTTGTTAGTTCCTTTGTTTGGGAAGTGATGCCCTTCTCTTTAGTTTTGATTATTGATGCTATTGGTAATGAACAATTTACTCAATGTCTAGGCTTGATTTTTTCTGAATATAATGTTTTTTTGGGCCTTCAGTTGGAGGTCTAGGGTTCATTCTCATTTTAATCCTACATAGTCAATTTATCAACGAGTATATTATATATATGTTGCGTTGAATGATCAGTATATATACTTTAGTCACCGAATTCTCTTAAATATTTACAATAGTATCAAGATTTGATCAGCTCTAAACCTGTATAAAGTGAGCTTTGTTTTTGGTACTTGAACTAACATTAATTATTTTATTGATTAAGATTTTATTTTCTTGAGTGACAAAGTACAACATAAAAAACAAAATTCTCGGAATAACATCATTCGATTTTGGGTGTTGAGTAAGTTATTGCGTTTTACAAGTTTTGCAACTGACATCAAAATGATTCATTACATCAAAACTATTTAGATCGAAAACTTGGTCAAGTTCACCAGAAATGCTTTACCATATCTTGCTCATGTCAAATTAGTCACGTAATAAATGAGATCTCTTATTACTTTGTGCTTTTCTTCTTACACATTTATTTTCTTTCGTTATTTATGTAGTCTCTATTTCTCTAACTCTCTGTTTTTCTTCTCGAGAATTAATTGCTATTTTTTTTATAAACTTTTTCTTTTTGCTGAAAAAATACTAACTAAAACCAAAAGAAACAAAAAATCAGCATGGATGTTACTCGTGATAAGTCAAAAAAAAAAAAGCATAAGAGAGATACCATCACCTTGACTTGAACATGATCATTAAAATTCAAGATGTAAATATAAATCATCTAGAACTCCACAATTAAAATTGTGTGACAATCCCAAATGGGTTGGTGTAAAGTGGCACATTATTGATTCTTACATAAAGTCATAGTGACTGATTTTATACATGAAAAGTTATGGTCTAAAGTTGAAAGGAAAGAAAGTACAAGCAAATGGCACACAAACTTACACTTTGGCTCAAAAGTAAAAGCTAAATGAGTACTTCAAGTTTCCATATTCTTCCTCTCACTTTCTATCATTTCTCAAACCATTTTATTAACACATGAGATTTGTTTAAGATCCCAAATCCCGAATATAGGGAACGATTGTGACACTAACCCTACGATTAGGAGACAATGATGGGACCTTTGTTTTGGAGCTTATAAAGATGACAAACTCTTTATTTTACAAAAAATTGCCATTGTTGAATACTTTGACATTATTGAAAGCTAAAACTTACTCTCCACCCATAGAAAACAAAGATAAGAACAAAAGTGACCTTGTAAACGGTTCAAAATTGACTAAATAAAAGTGTTAAAAGTGTGATTCGATTATTCAAAGATAGTTTTAAGGATTGTATTTCTAGCTTATTGCTTAGCAGGCGGATAAATAAAATAGTTTTAAGAAAAAAATAATTTGTTTTAAATTTAGAAGACATAAATATTATTAGTAGAATAAAGGAATAAGGTTTTTCATGTCTTATTTAATATTTAAAATTGTCAATGAATGTTGTTTCTTTTGTAAAATGTGTTATTAATTTATGTAAACATACTTTTCAACATTGAATGATTTTAAAGCGTCAACAATTAATTGAATGTCTAATACGACATTATAATATCGACAAAAAATACCTAATAAATAGCGATGGTTAGAAAAAAATCACTTGTCAAAGTATGGCAGAGGTTTAGAAATTCACAGAAGAGGCAATACTCTTTTAAGATAAAGAAAGTTCATCAACTTATTGTCCAAAACTATGAGTGAACAAATTGTTGTTGGTTGGTTATGCATAAATCCAATTTTAGACCTATTTGATGATATTGCAGTTAGGCCATATGACATATCATTTTGGATCCATCTATTATATAGAATTACACTGTAATTCAAGTAAATCAAATCTATCCTTTTTAAATTCATTCTTGTCTAATTTGTCAGTTCTATCACAAAGCAGTCAAGTCTTGTTGATGTGAATTTTTTTGTTAAGTTTCTAATTGTTTTATTGACATGATGTATAACTCAATTATTGCTATAACAATCATTGATATTATGCTTATTCAATATTCATATCTATCATGTGACATTATTATAATTTTATTCTCGAATTTTCTTTCTGATTTAACAATTATATTAAGTACCATTTAAATTGATACAAAATCGAATAAGATTTTATGTTTTCAATTTTGAGGCCTTTTAAGTGTAAGCAAATAGGCCCTAACTAGTAATAGATATTTATTCATCAACAATAAAGTTGGTAACCATGTACCATTCTTCATTCTCTTGTCTCATTTGCAGTGCTCATGCTATGAGAACCAGAAACTGACAAATAAAACAATTCTTAAAGAAGAAATCCAACATTGTTAAGGTAAATAAATTATTTTGGCACCTTAACTCAAATTATAAATTTGATTAAACTAAGCTAAAATAAAACAAATAAATGCATTTAGGCCTGCTTTAATTTATGCTTCATTTGCTGATGAAGCTAATGTACCTATGGATGTAAACGAGTTAAATTAAATTTAGATTCCACTTGATCCGAAAACAATTGATTCACTCAAATTTAAAAAGTAGTCAAGTTCAAATTCAGATCGACTTGATTAATTTGAGTTTTCTAGTTTCACTACAAATATTTAATATTTTTTAATCATATTAAATAAAAATATATCTGAGTAAATAGTAAATGAGTCAAATTGCGAGTTTATCGAGTCTTGAAATGTTAGACTTGTATTTGGCTCGTTCATTAAATGAATATAACCTTAAACTTGTTAATAAAATGCTCGAAACGAATATTTGACAAATCAAACTCTAGTAGCTTGATAAATGTTCGACTTGTTTACAACGTTAATTGCCATCATTTGATTAATACTTTAAGTAGTTAAATACGTGCAAATTAATTTTTGTAAATCTAGAGAAGAGTAAATTCAATAGAATTGATCAACTTTTTTTGACAAAAGAGTGAACTTTTATTATCTAAAATTATCCCATATGTTGGACTATATACTTCCTTCTTATTTACTTCTTGTTCTTATATATCATGTAATTTTTGAGATTGTAGCTCCCGTTTTGGGATCTCTCCTCTTTATTATCAATATATTTCCCTTTTCGTCAATAAAAAAATTATAACCAAGTTACCAAATATATATAGTTGACGAGATTTGAGTATCTTGTGACATCAAACATTATCAAATTGTTGGTCTTCAATAATACCACACCCGTCGTGTCTCGTATTATTGATAATCAACCTTGCACTCAAATATATATGCCGCGCACCTTTTCACTAGAAAGAATCATACAAAAACACTAACTTCAAAACCCTAAAGATTTTTCAATAATTTTTTTAGATGAAAACACATTCTTCACAAATAAAACCATAATTATCTATTTAGATATCAAATATTAATGTGATGTGATCAACAAACCTAAGACCCATACCATAATGTTGGTAAAAGAACATGACTGGCTAACATACTTTAATTAAGTGACAGAGTTCTCTATAACAAGAATACGAGAGTTTGAGCCTTGGAAATTAAAAATAGTTATGTTTGGAAATTTTATCCACTTAAAGTTAAACACAAAGCTTTCGACTCGACATGAACAAAACCAACCCAAACAAAAAAAAGCATGTTCTTGCACATCTGGCTCACAAATTGCATATACATACATATATATTACATTTATCTCTAAGACATAGGAAGCTTTTGTGTAGCTATCATTCCAGCAAGAGAATTGAAGCTCATAAATAATAAAAGGTGGTAGTTGGAAGATCAAGAAGGGACCATTTTTGTTCTTATAGCTTAAAAATAAATTTATTTTACCTTCTTGTCTCTTCTTTTGTTTCTTCTTCTTCTTCTCTTTATTCTTGGCCCATAGCTTTACATTCTCTTCAGATAATATATCTATAAATTTATTATTCTTAACTAAATATATGTTTAATCCAATTCTCCTTACGTCCGAAAACGAGAACCATAAGGGTGTATGAGTAGTTATTCTAGGGAGAGAGGTACGATGCTTCGTTTATCTTTACGTTGCTCTAAACCTTCAATTGAGCTTGGCCACTTGGCCTCATTACGTCCGGCTGTTTTTTCACGACACGATTTATTATCTATGGTTATATACACCCCATCTATTGCTTGTAAAATCATTTTTACAGGAAATGTAGGAGTCCTTTAAAAATTCTAATTTTTTATTAGACTCAATTATTTTTAAGGAATTGTTTGTGGTAAGATCGAAAGTTCAATTCGGCTAGAAAATTATTGAAAAATTATATTTTTAAATTTCAAGAAGTTGAATAGTTTCAAAAATATTTACTAAAATATTACATGTGAATTATTTTATTGTATACTTGTAATTCCTCAAATTTGATATTGGGTTCTTGCATTTCATGTCAAGTCCTCATCAACCTAACTTTATGTTGGTTTATATTGGAAGACACCAATAATAAATTGAAAATGGAATGTTACTATCTCTCAATTGAATGAGCCACATGGGTTTTCATTTCATTGACTGGTGATTTTGTTCACAGGACATGATGATAACAATCATCAATGCTTCAAATGAAGTGGAAGAAGTTTAGGTTTTGTATATGATTACATGAATCTAAATCTTTAAATCAAATCAAAAGATCTGTTTGCATTGTCTATATCATTTTAGGTTGCAAGATAGTACTAACAATTATGCTTCAACAGTTACTTCTCAACTTACTGTATTGCTCATATCATCACCAATCAAACCATGATTGCAATATTTCATCTTCATCACTGATCTCCCACTATTGAAATATAAAATATAACGTTGAAAACATAATTTTTTTTATCAAGACTAACATGCGGGTTAATGTATAAATATCATAATTCGGTTGATTCAGACTTGTGGGTATTTGATCATTTTATTTTTTTTACGGTACAACTGAGCATTTGTTATGATTTACATATTTAATTTTGTAGGTGAGAGTGAATATTAAAATATATGAGATCTCAACTATATATAAATATCTTAAGTAAAATTACAATTTTACACGAGAGAGTGTTTAAAAATATAATTGCACATCAAATAAAAAGACAAAAATAAATAGTGTCGAAATTGTATCTATTCACTTGAATTAATCTTCTTTTTTTGTAAATACCCATTAATTCTATTTATCCGAAAAATCATATTCATCCTCCCAACAAAATGCGATCACACATCTCTCGTATGAAAGTGTGGGCTAAAACTCTTAGGGTATCATTTGGTGACAACTAAATTTATCTTTTGATTATGAATTTAAACAATTACATATAATCCTATTTTAAAATTTTGCATTACATGCTATCTATGGTCTATGGATCTAATATTTTGTGAGTGATGAAAGTCATTGTCGCTCTCCATTCAAAGATCAATCAATTTGAGTTGGGTCGCATATCATTTATAATAATAGTATAATAGACCACTACTAGGCCTAACCCATGATCAGACCATTACTAGGCCTAACCCATGATCAATAAATACTAAACACCAAATGGTGGTTTAATTTGTGTAGGACATGTGGGTCTTGATCATCAATTAAGAAACCATTCTATTCCACTCAAGCTATGGCCACTGTTTTATTTATAATCCTTTACAGCAAAGATCACCAGACAACATGACCACACTTTCATACTATTATTAACTATTATAAGAAATGTCTCATTTTATTATACATTCCTCATTTCCATGTGCACCTGATCATTAGATTGCAAACACTCCCTCCAAAACCATAACCAACTTGTTAATCAATGTAGATATTTTTAATATGATTAAAATATACTTAAAATTGAAAATAAATATTTACAGTAAACTTATATGAATTGAGTTTCAGTTGAGCTTAACTATTTAATTTCAAGCAATATATTTTTTAATCAGATTATTCATTTTTGCGCAATATATTTTGAAGTTGCCTTTATTTAGATTCTCTAAATGTTATGCTCAATTATTTTCATTTACAGCGTTAGTAACAAAATATTCATTTAATTCAGATTTGATCACTTTGTCACATCTTAGTTTTCATGTTTTTTTTGAAGGAATCTTAGTTTTCATGTTAGTATCACATAAGTTAATTAACATAGTAATTAAATAGGCCAAAGCCAAAATTAAATGATATGATTTTTTTTGAATATCAAATATGACCATAACCAATGTTTTGGCAATCATACTTAAGTAAGCAAGAATAGATCTAACCTGTCGCTTATAAAATTTCTTAATATACCCATTATTCTTCTGGAGAAATAAAATAGCAATACCCTACTTCAGATCCCAAAACTCCACTGTAAATCCCGAGTTTTGCAGAAAATAAAATATAAAAACCCAATTCCACATGCAAGTTTGTAAACAAAACCCAGTTGACTTATACATCAAAGCTTCACACCCTAAAACTTTGAAGATGGTTCACAAAAATGGTTCACAACCCTTTCTCTTTTCTCTTCTCACCCTAAAAATTTGAAGATGGTTCACAAAAATGGTTCACAACCCTTTCTCTTTTCTCTTCTCACCCTAAAAATTTGAAGATGGTT
>JAYMTS010000556.1:0-10370 GCA_036898005.1 Geranium phaeum
CGACAAGGCCAGGATGGTGGAGTTTTCGGGGAGGAAGGGGTCGGAGACGATGGTCTTGACCACCCCAGCGTCGAAGACTCCGAGTATGTTGAAGGAGACGATGGTCGACGACATCACGGTGAGGAAGGACAACTTCTTCTTTTTTTGTTTTTATTTTTATTAATTTTTTGTATAATTATTATATCATTAAAGTTTTGAACCGGTCAAATCAATGAATGTGAGTTGGACCGGTCCAATTTGAAACAATTTGATTTCTCATTAATTGAATTCTATATTTTTCAATCGAACCAGTGGTAGTTTAGGTATATCGGGCATTTTAGAGGTAGGTTGTCACAAAAAAATAGTTAGGATACTCAAAAATGAATTTCCATAATTAGGATATTAAAGTGTTAATTTGATTTAGTTAGATTTAGTAAACTGTCATTAACACTATTTTGTATACTTTTCAACCTTACGCTTCAAATCTACCATAAAAACGATGAGATGCTGAGATCCTAACCATAAAAATCACGCTTCAAATCTTTCGAGATCTTCCTCTTTTAAGTTGGAAATGAAAATCACATACAGAATCAACCAAGAAATTAAGTGATTGATTCTTTGAATCACACTAAATTGATTAGGTTTCCTTGTACATATTAGAGCATTCATTAGCAATATTTACTTTCTCCTTATAGGCACACACATTCATGTATGTATAAGCAGCGGATTCATCAATAAAATCAAGCAAGTGAATCTAAGTTTTCTTCATTGTATCAGAGGAATAACTAATAAGTAATAAATAGTTAAACCCTATGGTTGAAGAAACAGAGAAATGAGGAACGATGATCTTTGTCTTGATATCTGTAGTGAGATCCTTACCAGAGTACCGATCAAATCGATCTTGCGGTTCAGGTCAGTCTCTAAATCATGGAACTCTCTCATTTCTTGCCCTGATTTCAAACCCAAAACCCTCGTAGATCGGATTCTCCTCAATCGCTACGATCCTAGAACGCGCGGTGGGTGGGAGAGCAGCACTCACGACGTCTCGTTCTTGGAGTCTCGCGACATTGGCGAAGGTCTCCCTGATCGATTCCGCGACCAAAGGCTCGATCCGATCGGTTCTTGTGACGGGTTGTTTTGTTTGTACAACTTAGAAAAGCAAACCTCTGTTTACTCCTTTTTTTATATGCAATCCCGCTATTAGAAAATTTGTTGAGCTCCCGCCTTTGATTCTTGGCCTCAGTACCCATATTCCCCGTTTTTTCGGGTTTGGATTCGACTCCAAGGCTGGTGATTACAAGGTTATGCTTATTTTTCTTGACGGAATTCAAGAAAAACATGTGGGTTTCATGTTTGATTTGAGGAAGGGTGTTTGGAGGGAATTTACCCCAATTTTGCCAAACGATAATTACTATAGATCAATGACGTGTTGCCCAAAGTTTTATCTCGATGACGCTGTTCATTGGATTGTACACGGTGATGAAAATGTTAAATTCATATTGTCCTTCTCTCTGAGTGACGAGACGTTTCGGGTGATGTCGATGCCTGAGGAATTGAGCCGGGGTCTCCCCCTGATGATGACATCCGGTGGGTTGATTTATGCCTTTATGGGGCGCCGTCATGAGTATCGTGGCCTGACGAGTTGCTCGGTTTGGGTAATGAGAGAGTATGGCGTAGTTGAATCTTGGACTAAAGTCTTCACCATTGACATCTCGTCCGCCCAGAGTTTGGGGGTTTGTGCGCTCATCGTCCGTGGACCGGAAACGGTTGAGGTTCTCTCGACGTGCGTTGCACTGTCGCAGTTTATTGCTGCTGATGAAGCTTGGCTGCGCTTGATATTGTACAACAATGAGAGTGGAGAATCTAAATGTCTTTTCTCTTCTCATAAATCTATCCGAAATATGGTTTTCTACAAGGAGAGCCTAGTTTTAATGTGACGGAAATTGAATGTTTGTTTACAATGTTATGAACTAGATCATATGTGAACATTGGTATGACTCTCTTCCAAATTCTTTGAATTGGTGTGTAATCTTTGCATTGTGAATCGAGTGAGCATGAATCTATTGATGGAAAAAAAATTAGATTGTTGATTGTTGATTGTTGATTTTTATTTGTTACTAACAACCATCTCGAATCTCCTAAAAACGACATCGATCAGTAGACATATACACATTGTCCACTCGGACAACACATGTGCAACATCTCCTCGCAACGAAATGAACTGTTGATTGTACGATTTATGGCCCTCCAAATACCCCAAATGACTATTTGAGCTAGTTACGGTAGCTATATAATGTAACGATTCTGACCCGAAATCATAATCGAAACAAAAGAAATAAACGGAACTAGATATTTGATAGATAATCGAAATTGTTACAACCTCGCGTATCATATTTATGTAACTCACTTTGTATATATATATCGCCTCAAGCGATCAGGAGCGATGTTTGATATATATCCACAATGTTTGCTTGTTCCTTGTCCAGAGGCTCTGATACCAATTGATAGGAAGCTGTATAATTAAAACAATAATAAAAACGAATAATCAAAGAATTGATCCTGAAATCCTCACCAACAAGGGCTGAGCGATGAGACGTTTAGAGTGATATCACTGCCTGCAGAATTCTTCAAATGACAGTACAAAGTTGACACTAACATGAGTAGGAAAGCCTGGTTTTTATGTGACTTTGAACACATTCTTCAATATATGCAATGCGGGGTAAGAATTTGCACTTTTTTTAGGATTATCTTATCTACCATAACATATTTGAACATAATCCAACTTCTTTGCATTGGTAGATGACTACTATATCTATGATTATCTTCTGTGTTCATTTTCAGTTTTGTTTTCTCGTTGAATTTGGGATCTATTTGTATTGTTATGAAATCCCCGCAGAAGCTGAAAGTGGGTGGTTCCTTTCTCATGAGTATACTTGAACCATTCTACCTTAGCTACTACAAATCTAACAGTCGTGCGATAAATAGAAAATAATATATGATGGCACTCACTTGCATTTTGAATTAGATCTTCAAAAACCGTATTTTTGGTATATTATTATGGGCTGAAATAGGATGTCAGATGCAATAATTATGCGTCCCAGAAGTTTCAGCTGGGATTCATAATTGATTTTTCCTATTTCTACTCAAGGATATCCACGGGGCTTCGATTTGTTCACGGTCTATGGTCAACTTTGTACCATATTTCTCGCAGCCCACGACTCGCACTCTGAACTCATTGTTGAAAAGGTCTATTACGGGACCGTGGTCATTTTCGGCCACAGAGTGGTGGTCGTTTTTGGCCACGGGTCCATGGCAAATGGCTACGGTTTCTATTTTAAAAATGTAGATCTTCAAAAACAATTTTTTTCGATATATTATGGGCCCAAAACAGACATAGGATAAATAGTTATGCACTCCGGAAGTAAGTTTTAGCTGGGCTTCAATTTGACTACGGTTTGTGACCAAATTTGTTCCACATTGGAACCAATTATTTTTCGATCTTGAATTCATGAGTGGAGTTGAGCCGTTTACATGGGTATATATATGTAAAAATATGATATGACTATCTTTGGACTCCTTTTTTTGGTTTCGTTTTATTCTTATCGTTGGGATTAGTTTGTTTTAAACTAAGCTTGTAATTGGGTCTTAAGGCCCAATATGGGTTTCTTGTGTATCACTCTTTCTCTTCTAACCCTAATCTCATACTAAATAATATGGGCTTAGAGGCCAATTCTTTATAAAAAAAATGGCTCCCAAAGTTAATTCAAAGACAGTAAAAAAAACAAGTGGTAACCAACACGTATCATTTTTGAAAAAATGTGTTTCTACTGCAACACTGTAGCAAACTGTGGGAGCTACAGTGAAATCACCCAACTAGCCTACACAAACCAACACGTGTCAACCCCAACCTAATTTTTTAAATAATACAAATAGTAACCTAATTTATTAAATAACTTAGTATTTAGCATTTTATTTGATAAAAAACCCCATTTTTGACATTGTTTGAAAAGTTCATATATTTAAAAAGTTGTTTCTTTTCGATTGTTTGACTTAAACTAAATTTTATAATATTCCAGAACAGGTGAGTAGTTTTTTTAATCTCATTTCCCTAATATATTTTCGGAAAATAAGTATCGTAGTCAACTTACATGTATTTTAAATTTAACCTACAATGACCAACTAATTTTCGAATATACTTCTATTTTCCCTTTAATTGGAATGCAAAACTTGTATTTTCTTGTGAAAAAAGTTTATTATATCATAATAGTTGAACCTATTTAGTTTCACAAGTCAAACTCAACAAGATGGTCCAATTTAACCAGTGTTGACATTTCATGATTTAAATTTCTATTGAACATTAAAATAGGACTAATACGACCTTTTCAATTAGTTCCTTGATCGTCTGGACTTTTTTGATTAATTCTTTAATCTAATTTACTATTTGAATAATCCTCGACAAACTTATAATTAGTCCTCAGAAAATTCTATTTGACTAACTGGC
The DNA here is from genome assembly GCA_036898005.1 of Geranium phaeum. NCBI lineage: Eukaryota > Viridiplantae > Streptophyta > Magnoliopsida > Geraniales > Geraniaceae > Geranium > Geranium phaeum. The sequence continues at coordinate 4,481 of JAYMTS010000556.1, forward strand.
GCCTAACAATTTTTACAACATTGCTTCTACCAATATATACATTTATCGGTATTTTTTTCAATGATTTTATAAATAAACAAGAATAATTTTATAATCATTCTATTAGTTCCTAGGTTAGTGTTTACCTCACAGAAGTTTTCCATAGATTGTATCCAAAAAAAATCCAAGAAAGATAAATATCTCATTCAAATAGGCAATGCATTGACATATACAACATATTGATTTTCTAGAGTGTGCTCATAAATAATATTGATTTTGTTCTTAAAAGTTATAAATAACTCAACGCCATATTAATGCAATGTTTTCGTGTAGGGTGAAGGCCAGTTTTGGGCCCAACATCCTAAGGCCCACTAGGGCACTCAATAACATAATACGGAGACATAACTGTTGCGGGTTCATGTAATCTATGTGTACACCCTCACACACACTATTAATTTCCTTTCCCGCTGACGTGCTGAGATTGGCCGAGTAAAGTGCAGAGCAGAGCTTTTCGTCCAACCCTATTTGGCAGTTACCGTTATCTATCTCCTCTCAGGTACTTTATCTTCTTCACCTTCTTGTCAAGTTTCATGTGCAGATTGTGAAGTGAATAGGTTTGTTTTGATTTAAGGTTTGAGTCGTGTTCATGGTTGGCTTGCACTTCACAGTTCGGGGTTCGTTTTTCAGCGGCAAAACTTAGAGTTTGTTATGTATTTTGGTTACTACTGCTTTCGAATTCCAGAGGGCTCTTGTGTTGTTGGGAAATTGATGTAACTGTTACTTGGAATTGAGTGAGTTTTCTTGCACATCCATGGTTTTTGTTGAGTTATATGAGGAAATGTTCTTCCTTTTTTGTTTGAACAAACAATTGTAAACATGAAAGTGTTAAAAAAATTGGATTAGAGTAATTTGACTGTTTAGGGGTTTAAATTTTTTTGCTTAATTGGCAGGACCAGATTGATTAATCCTTCAATTACTTTCCAATCTCACATTAATCCCTCCTTTTTTTTATAAATGTTTCTTCTGGGTTCACTTAATCCAAGTTTGCAGGCTTGTTCTTAGGGTATGGTACTGATATTTTGTTTAAATTTATGTTCTTTCAGTGTTCTCTCTTTGTATGTGGATCCGGGAATTGGTTACTATAATGCCCAAATTGATATGAACGTGTTTTTTATACTTTTGTTGCGTTTTAACTTGAAAACCCTTTCAAATGTATTTCTGGTAAGTTGTGCTTTGGTCTAAAATGGTACATCTTATACGCTACCTTTGTATCGTTTGGTGAGCTTTAACATCCTTTATCTGGTAAAATTTGATTTTTGATATTGGGAAGCCGAACCTTTTATCTCTTCTTTTTTTGTTAACTAGAGGGTCTCTACTTATCCTTCGAACATGAAGAGGATGATTGCGTTAGGGTTTGAAGGTTCTGCAAATAAGATTGGTGTTGGAGTTGTTACCTTAGACGGAACTATTCTATCTAACCCTCGCCACACCTATATCACCCCTCCTGGCCATGGATTCCTCCCCCGTGAAACTGCCCACCACCATCTTGAACACATTCTTCCATTGGTAAAATCTGCTTTGGAGACTGCTAAAATAACTCCTCAAGAAATAGACTGTCTATGCTACACCAAGGGTCCTGGAATGGGGGCGCCACTGCAAGTCAGTGCCATTGTTATCCGAGTTCTTTCACAGCTGTGGAAGAAGCCTATTGTCGCGGTTAATCACTGTGTTGCGCATATTGAGATGGGGAGGATTGTGACGGGAGCCGATGATCCTGTTGTGCTGTATGTCAGTGGTGGTAATACTCAGGTTATTGCATATAGTGAGGGGCGGTACCGGATCTTTGGGGAGACCATTGATATTGCTGTTGGGAATTGCTTGGACCGGTTTGCTAGAGTGTTGACTCTTTCCAATGACCCTAGTCCTGGATACAATATTGAGCAGGTATGTGAATGTACGACGCTTTTTTTACATCATATAACTCGAGGGCAAGTAAAAATTATACCTGAAGCTTCGTGTTTGCAACATGTTATTATTACTTACTAGTTATTCAAGTTTAGAATCGGCTTTACTTCATTTTTCAGATAGATTATGAAAATATTATTGGTTTAATATCAACATAAACATGAAATGAGTGCTGTCAGGCTTTGTCTGTGTTGGAGAATTTTTTATTCCTGAAGCCAAGTCTGTTTGCATAATTTTTCATCTGTGAATGTAGTTTAAATGTTTTGATAAGCACTCTGTTACTGTTATTATTATGTATATACACAAGTAATGGCTTAGTGGATAAGTTGGCAACAAGAAATAGGTTAAGTAGGTAGTTGACAAAATTAGAAAGTGATTTGTATGGAGCTTCAGGTTACTACAGCAAATCTAGATTCCCTTTTATCTCTATTTCTGCTATCCTAATCTTCCATGTCTTTCAAGAAGAATGTGATGATCTTATGTCCACTAGTTTGTACTCGGGGTGTACTCATAATTTTTCTTTCTTAAATCTAAATCATTGTCCTATTTATTTCATTTCTAATTCATCCTCAGAGGCCGAGTTTAGTGATCTTACATAATCTTGACTTGCTTGCTTTGCATGGTTTTCTTCCTTCACTAGTTGGCTAAGAAAGGAGAGCAGTTCATTGACCTTCCTTATGCTGTGAAAGGAATGGATGTATCTTTTAGTGGAATATTGAGTTACATTGAGGCCACTGCTGTCGAGAAGCTAAAAAATAACGAGTGTACCCCTGCAGACCTGTGTTACTCCCTACAGGTAGCTTTCATTCCCTTGCATCTTCAGGGATGAGATAGATGGAAGAAGCTCGCAAAGCTGCTATTTTATGTAATCCTAGTTACCATCAGTCGAATTATGTTTTGCTCTTATTTATTCTCAGTGTCTATGTTGTAGGAAACGCTCTTTGCAATGCTTGTGGAGATTACAGAACGGGCAATGGCACATTGTGACACGAAAGATGTCCTTATCGTTGGCGGCGTAGGCTGCAACGAACGCTTGCAGGAGATGATGAAAATAATGTGCTCCGAGAGAGGAGGGAGGCTGTTTGCTACTGATGATAGGTACTGCGTGGATAATGGGGCAATGATTGCATACACAGGCCTCCTTGCTTATGCTCATGGCACCGTAACTCCAATAGAGGAGACAACATTTACACAGCGATTCCGAACTGATGAAGTACATGCAATTTGGAGAGAGAAAGAACTCGCCAATGGTGGCGGATCTTTGGAAGTATGCGTTGAAATGAAGTGAGGATACTAAGGTATGGTACATAATAACTAATGCTCTAGAAAATGCTAGGCGCTAGTCGGGCGGAGGAGGCCTTCTGGGGACTAATCGGATTCAAGGATTATTTGGGAACTAATCGGACAAATAGCGGATTTTTAGAACACTAATAGCTAATGAATGAATATGTTATAGTTTCGATTTTGTTGATGATATCATATATGTTAGTAGTTTGGATTAGACTCGAGTTTGGTTTTACTGGTTAATCGGGAAATTAGACTTTTGATATTTGCCATTCTGATGTATACTTAATCTGCCCTTGCAGGTTTGAAGAATCGCTTAGCACTGGGAGAAACCTCAAAATGGAAAGAAAATCATTGATGATAAAGAGTAAAGAAACAAATATGAGTTATTTGGAGAGATTATACTAATTAACTATTAGTTAATGACCAACAATATAATTATTTCCCCTTTTATGTTAGTAAGCATTTTTTTCCTATTATTATCATGTATGAAAGCAATCTCTATGGTGTTTGTAGATTGGATACAGGTGGTTTGGAACACCGTGGCCTTTTGTCTTGATTGGTATTGTTGTGCTTTATGTATATAGATTTGGACAAGTCTGTTGATTTTTAAAAGGCCACAAGTAGAGGCCATGGATTGAGATATTGCTTGTCCTGTATTTAGTAACATCTTAGTTATTGATTTGACTATAAGATATCTTTTCTGATTGGGACTGTAAGTTACATAAAAAATTTACCCTTCAATTTTTTTTCTTGACAGTTTAGGTAAATAAATTAGCAATTTTAACAAAATTGAATACTTGAGCTAGATGGAGCAGTTACACTATTTCAAAAACAAATAACCAAACTCGAATTGTCTTGATTTAATTTATCTAGTTCTTATTATAAATATTTATTATGTTAGAAATAATGTTTTAATTATATTAAATAAAACATACAGTTGATCAAATATTAAAGAGTTCTCTCGCGAGTTTATTGAGGTATGACATATGAGATTTGAGTCTGGAATATATATTAAACGTGCCTAATTTTGAACTGAAATTTACTTATAATGAATTTGAACTGGATATTAAACGAATTGAGTTTCACCGACTTGTTAAAGACCGCCTATCATTGCCTCCTATTGTATTTATTAATTGTTTTCCTCTTCATATTCTAACACATATTTTAGAATGCAAATCTTGGAATTTTTTGTTTGAGTCATCTGTTTGGATATGGAGAAAATTAGAGGGAAAGTATACAAATTTACCGGGAAACCTGAGTAGTATTGAACTAACATACCTAAGCTGAAGTGGGAGATGGCTAAAAGTTGTTTGTTGGGATGATTTGTTAAAAATTGCAATACAATTTGGAACTGTTACTTTTATGGGTTTGGCTTAAGCAAAACCGGGTCTGTTTGTTTGATAGGAAAATTCCGAGAGAAAAATTGGAAACTGGAACCGGTTTTTTGCATTTGTTGCCGTTTGTTGATTTTAAAAGCAAAAACCGACTGCAAATATGCTAAATGTTTGATAAGTCAAAGAAGACCCTTCAATTAAGCTATGTTGTATACTTTCAAACATTACCGTTGAAGATGGGGTAGTTAGATAATATTCAAAGGAAAGTAATTTCACAACAGCTCTAATCAATAAAAATAAATTATTATTACCATTATTTATCATCATAGCCGTCCACCATAAATAAATAAATAAATAAAGCCACATACGCAATAGCCAGAGCTGTCTCTTTGTCACTATGTCGACGTGTCACCCACCAATCACGCGGGAACAGCCGTTACAATGTAACCGTCACTCGCCGGCCATCTCACTTTGCGGCTTTGTAATTATGAAATTTAACTCCACTCATATTATTCATTATATATTCAATAAAATAATTTATCAATATCAAATGTAATATACAATCAATTTTTTTTAGAACTCAGCTTTATTAAGCAGAACGAAGAACATTTCGTTCGACTGCGGCCGAAAGATCAGAAAAAATAAAAACTCTTTCAAAATCAAAGTTCGAGTTATATGGTTTAAACTTGACTAACATATCTGTTGTCGTGTTACAAAAACGTGAAATAAAAGCGAAAGAAACAATCGATAACCTGAATAAATTGAGAGTCTTTCACCTTTTCGAATAGTATAAATGACTCGTTGACTGTCCGGCACTATAGTCACCATGTTCCATTTGTTTCTTTCCGCCCACCAGAGCGGATCTTGACACGCCACGGCCTCCATTTTTACCGGATGGAGAAAACCTCGTAAAACGTCTTAAAAAGCGGAAATAAGTTGGCATCTACTATCTCTGCAAATCAACCCAATGCTTCATCTTTCTCTAAATTGATCAAGAGCTGCATCGACATTTATTTGAAGCTTCCAATGCTTGGCGAGACCCAGAATAAAACATCAGCAGGGCAAGACAAACAAGACGATCTTGATTGAGAGCATGAATCAATCCAAGACCGATTGCAAGCCTCCCAAACTTTCTTGTTCCTACAATCACTTAATGAATTTATTACATATATTGTTTTAAATTCAACTCAACTTCAAATAATCTAAAATTATCTATATTAATTTAAGTCAGACGGATCTCCCTGTTTTTTCCTAATGTCAGATCCGTTTATATACGGTTCGTTTATTTTTCAACTCATTAAAATTACAAAGATGTAATGGTACAC
>JAYMTS010000557.1:0-10368 GCA_036898005.1 Geranium phaeum
TTTGTATGTTAGTTTACAAATAATAGTTATTAAGGAAAAATGTTGTGTGTCATTTTATTAAAATTTTAGATAATGAATTATATATTTTAACTTTTTTCTAGAGTACACTCCAATGATTTTACACTTACACTTTTGGTGAAATAACATTTGAGAAATGAGAAGTGTCTTGAGTGATATAGTTAGTTCATTACAATTATAAAACTATAAATACAATTTAATATTGTGGCCAAAATATATTTTTATTCGAATAGTTGATTTGCTAAAAGGTTTGTTGGTTCAAGGGAAATCCTTATTTTCAGAGTTGACAATCAGTAGTCCATAAATTAGGGACACCTAAAATATACATCCAAATTATTGGATTTGATTTATCATTCACTTTAATATATTATTATTAATGGTCGACAAGTATATCACAAATAACAAATATTTGACTAAAATTCCAAATTAAAATTAGATTTAATATAAAATCACACATCATTGAGAACCAATTATTAGACTGAGTATATTTTCTATAAAGTCATAAATTTAAATCATAGCATAGCATAAACAAATATTTCTAAAATATATAATCCATATGATCATGACTTTAAAATTTGAGTTTATCCTTCTCCAAATAATAAAAGAGATAATCTCGTATTAGTATAATTAAGTCATACAATTACGATTGACTACAACTAACTTCAAAATATCTCATAAAATATTAGTTAAGTTTGTTTCTTCTCATTTTGTTCATTTTCAGTAAAAAAAAACAAACTAAAATGCTCTTATTTCACTTTCAAAGTTTTGAACATATGTCATTTTTTTTTTACATTTACATCCCTTAAAAACGGTTTAGTTTTGCATACTTAGAGATTTTGAATAGTTTTGGTGTCTTCAAAACAAAATGCAGCTGGCTTACTACTTTTCTAAAATACCAAGTTTCACAAAATTTGAAAATCGTTAGGTATGTCAAAAGTGAATTTTTTTTTCTAGAATCTTAGTAAAATAGAAATTGAGAAAACAAATAAACTTTACTGAAAACTTAGCATTTTATTCTTTTCTTTTAATGAAAGTGAGCAAAATGAAAAAAACAAACAAACTTTACTAACGTATTATGAGACGTTAATGAAAGTGAGCAAAATAAAAAAAAACAAACAAACTTTACTAACGTATTATGAGACGTTATGAAGTTAGTTGTAGTTAAGCGACAACCGTATCAATTTAACTGTATTAAAACGAGACTTCTCAATTTCAATAAAATAATTATTTTAAACGTAAGTCGCGTAAAAACATATTAAAATCCAAATCATCACACACAAAATTACAAAAACATAGAATTCAACTATATAATAATAATTATGTATAGCAATTTCTTGATTTTCCTTTTTCCATTTAATTGAAAGAAGAAGAAGAAATTATAAATTTGGAGCCAAAATCAACTCCGTGTGGTGTGGGTCTCAAATTGGCCAGCTAGCGCGTAGCTAAGACCCGCCACGTCAGCGTCTCTCTCGCTGCGCTACAGCGAAAACACATAAAAATGACGCAAGTAAAGCGCGTGAGAGTCAGTGGCAAATCCAGTAATAAATTGAAAACACAGGGTCAGATTCGCAAGAGGACACGTATATATCCACGGATTGGCAAATCGAAACGACACGTCGTAGCAGCTTTCTTCTTCAGATACGTATCTGTTTTTTTGTTCTTCTCTGATCTCTGTTACTGCCTTTTTTGTTTCTGAAGCTTGATTTCGAGCTCGCATGGAAGATCGTAAGGAGGTAAGCGATTTTGTTGCTTCTGTTTCTGCTCTGTTTTTGTTATTTTTTGCTTTTTTGTTTGTGAAATTTTACTGGGTTTTTTTTCATGATCTGACTGGTATAGAGACTAGAGGAGCTTGTTTTTTTGGGTTTGTGAGCTTGGATTTAGCTGAAGGTTCATGGGTTTTTGTTCAAACATGAGAATGTTTTTTTTTCTTTCATTTTCTCGGGGTTTCTGGGCAGCCAAACAGATGGGAACAGTCTCTGAGCTGCTGTTTTTCTCTGTTTTTTACTTGTAATTTCGTTTCTGCAACTTGGGATTTCTGGGTTTTCTTCTGAACTTACAATTGTTGGAGAATTGCATTTCTTTTTAGATTTAGCTTTGTTTATGCAACTGAGAAATTCTGGGTTTTCTTCTGGCGAATTTCATTTTTTAGCTTTAGTTTTGTTGTTTCTGAAGCTGAGAAATTATGGGTTTTGCTCTAAACCTGTGAATTTGGGAGATTTTCATTTCTCTTTGGATTAAGTTTTGTTCCTGAAGCTGAGAAATTCTGGGTTTTTCTCTAAACCTATGTATTTGTGGAGAATTTCATTTCATTTCTCTTTAGATTTATTTTAGTTTCTGCAACTGAGAAATTCTGGGCTTTCTTCTGAACCTGTGAATTCTGGAGATCTCCATCTCACTGTAGATTTAGATATATGGATTTGGGTCTGTCATTGCATTGGTCAGTTCTCGTTGCTCTTTTTGGGTCACAGATTCCAAAAGCTGATAATTTTCATGTGGGTATTGTGTTTTCTCTTTTTTGATAGTCACAGGAGTAATGAGTGATCATCTACCACAACTTTTTTTTTTCACTTTTTTTTCTTGATTGGGTATTGAAATGTTTGTCTATTTGATGACTTTTGTTATATCTATATTAAATATGTGTGTTGAGAATTGAGATAGGTTTTCAAGAATATACATCTATATAATGTTTGACTTTGGACTATTCTGTAGGAGATGTTAACAGGAGTAAGTAACTAAGCTGTCTAGGCTTAGAATAATTTTAATCTAATTTTACCAGAAACTAAGTATAAAATTATGAAAATGATGTTTAGTGTCACATTTCATCATTTACATGTGCATGAAGGGTAATAATAGGTCCTTACAGTGTTTAATAAAAAAAACGTTAGGTCATAGTCGGGCAGATAGGGCCTCGGCAGACTAATAGATGATTGTTGAATTAATCAGCAGTAGGGAATTTTTAGGATTAACTGAAATTTAGCACTTGATTGTCCATTTCTGAAAAGTGAGACACTTGTGAATATTGTTTTCTTCAATTTTGGTTTAGTCTTTTGAACTTGTACATGGAAATGTTGGTTTTGAGTGTTCGTTTCCAAAGAAGATCCGTGGCTGATTTTAAGTGCTAATTTCCATGGTGCAATATTGTGTGAAGAATTGTGCTGACATTGGAAACCAAAAGAAGCATTGATGTTTTCTATGTAATTCAGATTATTACATGAACTTTGATTCTTTTAATGTTTGTTATTTGTACTAAATCTTGATCTCCTATTGCAGAAGAATGCCCCGTGGCTTTCGGTACCACAGTTTGGGGATTGGGACCAAAAGGGTCCGTTGCCCGATTACTCTCTTGACTTCTCGAAAATCAGAGAAATGAGGAAGCAAAACAAGAGAGACGTGTCCAGGGCGAGTCTTGGGAATGAGGAGGAGCTCATGTCCAAGACCACCAACACCACCTCCAACGAGAAAAGCGCCCACAGTGATGATCATCGCCAGCAAGAACAACACCATTTCCACCAAAACCACGACTCTCCCACTGTAAGATTCCTCACCTTGCTTCATTCATTGTTTTGTTTGTCCTTAAATGGCTTACAGCATATTGAATACCAACTTTAAGGTTAGTTGTTAGGTATGAGTGATAGTGCTGCAATAATGGCATGCCATGTGCTTTGATAGTATAAGAATTGTGCCATTGGTGTTATTTTAACATGGTGGGTCTACATGGTTTGCTTAATTAACTACTGGTTTTCAGGTTTACAAATGTTTTGTTGGCTCTAGACAAGAAGTTGGGATTTTGAACCATTTCTTGTTTCTTTTGGAATGTAAATGTTTTTATTATCAGCAATAATTTAAATAAAAAGACCATCAGGATTGAGATTGAAACCATAGACCTCATGTTTATTACATTAGCTCTCTGCCACATTATCCACGCCTTTGGAACCATGTCAGAGAAATATTAATAATGTACTCGGAATTTTGAAGCGGTTGTTTCTGTTGGAATGTGTTTAAGTCTCATAGACAAGATTATCGGGTTTGTAGAGGGTGGTCCCGTGCACGAGTTAAAAGTCGTCATGAATTTTTCCAGATTGTGGATGTGAACTTGCCTTTCTTTTTTGCAAATTGAACTGCCCTTGAATTATTCATTTTTTGTAATTAAAAAAATATTTTTTCAACTCAAGTTCGTCGGTATTTTTATTCCTCACACGCTATTGATGTCCTTCCGTAAGACTTCAGATCTAGACGAGTTCAGAGTAAAGTAGAAAAGTCGTCGAGCTTAAGTTGAAAAACATTATTTTTTATTTTGTGTTTTCAAAATTTTTAATTTTGAGGGCATTTTCGTCATTTTTTTGGCAAATGTACACATTTTGCAAAAACATGGTAAGTTCACAGCCACTTTATCCAAAATTGGAAAAGTTCATGGCAACCTTTTGAAATTTTCCCAAATATGAATTATACCATATAAAGTAATAATAAATATTTAAGAGTAGCTTACTTTTAAACAGCCCGATTTGGTGTTCTAAAAAAACCCCTATAGAACACTGTCAATATGTTCGGTAGTGGGACTGGTTTATATTATCGTTGAATGGTTTGTGGAACGCCATTGCAGCTGCAACATATGGAGCTGAGATTGTTGATGGAGAAGAAGAGGACTATGCATGGCTTGCAGAGATGGATACACCTCCCGATCTGTATATGCGCTCGGGAAGGTATGCTGGTCCGTCTATTCAGTTTTAGCCTGGCTTGAGTTTGTTGTAGTTTCTTAGAAAACTGAGTTTTTCACTTTCATTAAGCAATAACATTATTCTCTTGTTGTTTTACTGTGCATAATCATGAAATTCAGATAGATGAAATTGGTTGCCATCACCAAGAAAGGTGTTTATGCTGATCCATTGTGTGCACTCGAGCTGAATCGTGCCCAAAAATGTCAGGGTTTGGTTTCGGTCAGTGTTCTATAAAATTAAGCAGACATGGACTCCATAAATTAATTAAGAACTAATTGGGAATTTATCGAAGATTATTCAAATTTGTATTTCTCACTTCTTTATGTTTATTACATAAATTGTAAGTTGTAACACAATCAAATTATTATAAATTATTTAATATTTTTTCTGTCCAAACCCGCCTAGCTTGCTTGAACCGCCCGATTATATACTGGGTTCAGTTTAAGTTGAAAATATTTGCTTAGTTCAGACTCAATGATTGACTCAAAAAATTTGCAAGATTCAAATTCAGCTCTGCCAGTTTCAGGCAAATTATACTTCAAAACACAAACTCTTATTCGATAACAGTTTTCTTCGATCGGAAATTACAACACAAGGGTTTTGATACCAGTTTTGACAAGGATGGTCATGGAAGAGATCTAAACTGACAAGCTTACACAAAATTCCTCAGATTTTTACTCTGTCCATTCAACTCAAGCTGTGGCTCAGGTGATTTTGCCGGTCGTTGCTCTGGTAACTTATTACAACATAGGAATCATATTATTTTGAAGCCTATGGTGATCTGAAAGCTTCACCAGCATAACGCACACTTCCGAGCTCCTCCTCAATGCGCAGAAGCTGGGACAAGGTTTAAACCAAAGAAACAAGATGTACAGGTGAGATTTGGGTCATAGAGCCGTCACGTAAAAATGAAATAACAATAGAAAGATGCCGTTGTAGAGTAATTTGAGGTTGCTTTCAAACTATGATAAATCTGAATGAGACCTTTCAAGGCCGGGTGCTAATAAACTATTTTCTGCAACATACAGGATGTGAAAAGTCTAGGTTCCGATAATCAAATGTGTTTTTTCTTGGAATGTGGAAGACATCTATTAACCATATCAACACCAGTGTTCTATAAAACAATAGTCGGGTTTTGAGGGCCTCTGAGGACTAATCGAAAATTAATCGGATCAGACTAATCAGGAAATTAATCAAGGCTAATTGTGGATTTTTAGAGTACTGATCAATAGACAAGAACCTAAACTCAGTCTAATACACTGGTGTTAGGTACTTATCCATCTCCCCCAAAAATTTGAATATATGAAAGTTGAATCAGAAGTTGAAATTTTATGCAAACCCATTCATTCAGGCCATGTCTAAATATCTTGTTTGTATATCAAGTTATCAACAATTAGGCCACAAACAAGAAGAGGGGCCCGGTGGGTGGAAGAGAAAATGTACCTGGTTATACTTGGCCAACCGCTCACTTCGGCAAGGAGCTCCTGTTTTGATCTATGTAAACAGAAAACGCAGTGGTTAGCTAAATAGCATGAACGGAAAAACATAATTGAGACTATAAGGGTTTTAACTACCTGTCCACTAGCCAAACCAACAGAAAGATCAGCAATGAAATTATCCTCAGTTTCACCACTCCGATGGCTGACCATGACACCCCATCCTGCAGCTTTGGAGTCGAGTGCTGCTTGAATTGATTCAGTCACTGTACCTATCTGGTTAACCTGTAATTACATTGATAAAAGCATGTTGACTGCAGATTGTAGCATCAACAATTAACTATTAACCACACCCAGTTTTGTCTATGTAACTCATCATCTTCCAACTCCTTAACATCAGCATGCAATGTATTCGGCAATGACAAACATACTTGCACATCAATATGTTACTATAAGCCATTAGCCCATTAGCAATAATCTAATTCAGCAACTTGTCTTTGTTATTATTTCAAATAATTTAATCCGCACAAACAGAAAATACCACAAACGGACAGTTACACCCTTCACAAAATATGTTTGACCAGTATATAATGTATACTATTACTTGGCCGATAAATAAAATTAGAAGGCGGCACACAACAAAATGATTAAATGCAAATAATCTACCAATTTAATCAAGTACTAGAATTTGAAAATTTTGCATGGCGAATTTCATTTCCCTTTTTAGTGATAGAGGCTTACCTTAAGCAATAAAGCATTGCATGCCTTCTTCTGAATAGCTTCGGATATTCTTTTTGGATTTGTGACCAACAAGTCATCACCTACAACCTGTATGTCCACTGAAGACTGCAGCGATGCCCAAGCTTTCCAATCATCTTGGTCAAAGGGATCTTCGATTGAAACAATAGGGAAGTCTCTGACGAACTCCTTATACAGGTCACAGAGCCTCTCAGGTGAGAGGACATGAGCTCCGTCATTCGGTTGGTTTTTGAAGTTCAGGTCATAGTTTGCCTCCTTAGTCAAAAACTCAGAAGCCGCAACGTCCATTCCTATTTTGATCTGCAACATCATTTTGACCAAACACAGTGATCAAGTAAAAGTAAATGTAACTCAGCATGATGAAAAATTAGTAGTGGCTCTTACCTTGCCCGTGTAACCGGCCTTATCGATTGCATCCATGAGCAAAACTAGTCCTTCCCTATTGTCCTGGACATTGGGTGCAAAACCACCTTCATCTCCAACATTGCAAGCATCTTGTCCATATTTTGCCTTGATAATTCCCTTTAGTATATGATACACTGTAAAAAAAAACCATGCCATTTAATTTCCTCTCTACCTATATTAATGCTTACTCAGGATACAAGAAGCTTAAGAGACAGTTGATGGTCAAAACAGAACATTCAATTATCAAAGAGAATGGAAACTGAAGTCAACTCAATCACTCATAATGTTGGGGGAAATCAATTTTGAGTGAATGATATGCCACCATGGAGATGCAAAAGTTTCTTTTTTTGAAATGGAGACCTTAAACCCAAAACCCTAAGCAAATATTATTATGACGACAAAAGAATTAGTTTAGCTGACCTTCGCTTCCCATGCAAAGTGCCTCTGCAAATGACGATGCGCCTACTGGTAATAACATGAACTCTTGCATGGCCAGATTATTTCCAGCATGGCTCCCTCCATTGATGACATTGAAAGCTGGGACTGGCATAACGAGCTCCTTGGTTTTTGACAATTCCTGGATGTGTCTGTATAAAGGCATTCCTTTGGCTCCTGCCCCTGCACGACACACACTCAAGGATACTCCCAGCATAGCATTCGCCCCCAAATTCGACTTGTTAGGAGTTCCGTCAATTTCTAGCATCATAGCATCGACATCAGCTTGGTTCCTTAAGAAACAGAAATGCACACATATTAGAACCATCCCTGTAAATAACACATTTTCCATGCTTACTGTAAAAGCTAAGCATGATATCAATCACTGTAACAGAACTTCCAGAAATATATAGACAATTCATAAAAGAAAATGGTAAACAGTCAGCAAAGATAAACCCCGCAAATCACAGTTGACATACTCCTTAGAATGTTCAACTATTCAGGTACCAACATACAGTACACCCTCAAGTATAATATTCTAGATAACCATAGTTTACATTTTTAGAGTACCACCAATTTTATTTTGTCTATTAGTGCAATAATTAACAATAGTAACCACAGTCCAATGTACCCACAAACTAAGTATATATTCATACTTGAACTCATCAAACTGTAATGGTCAGTAAGAGTTATCACAACTGAGAAAGAAAAACTTCTGTGAGTTTTTATTGACAGTTATTAATTAGGAGACAGAACAAAACCTCAAACCTGGCAGTAGGAAACAAAAACATAGAGGAAAATTAGTACTTTTATGCATTTTGTTCTATGCTTTCATTATCAGCACATTTTGTCCTGTGTAATGTACATTTTAATTTCTAAGTCATCATTTCTGGATTTATGTTCATGTCACTTTCACAACCAGCCATATACAGATGCTTCCTCAATTTCTACTCCCAACCAAATGTTTTTTTTCACAAAATTGAAACAAAACTAACCACAAACAATTTTCAATACTCAAAACACTAGAAGAGTAAATACTAAATCAAGTAATCATCAAAATCATGGTCAGTGGTGATTTAGTCAAGCAAGCTTACCTAACATCAACCCCTACAAAATTTGTTAATATATGGGACGAGGCACCACTAGTAACCCTAGCTTATTCCCCACTCATGTGTATAACCCTAGCTATACTTGCATTGTAAATCAATATTGATTATTGAATACAATTCTCTTTATTCGCCAATCTAATAAAATTGAATAAAACTAACCAGAAACAATTTCCAATTTCTATCATACTCAAAACACCAGAAGAGCAAATACTTAAAAACCAAGGTCAATCAATCCAATCACATTCACAGGTACACCAATCCAACCAACCAAAGCTCGCCTAACATCAACACCAACCAAGCTTAGACCCCAAAACACTTAAAGAGTAAACACTTCAATCAAAGTAATCATCAAAAGTTCATGTCAGTTTCACAATCAGCCATATACAGATGCTTCCTCAACTTCTATTCCCATCCAAATGTTTTTTCCCACAAAATTGAATAAAACCAACCACAAATGATTTCCAATTTCTATCCTCATATCGAAGAACACTAAAAACACTTAAATCAAGCAATCAACCAAAGCTCACCTAACATCAACACCAACAAGCTTCGGCCCCAAGACCTCATTGATGTTCCTCACCGCCTTGAGCACTCCTTTACCTCCATAGACGCTGTTGTCGCCGTCCCTGAGCTCCAAGGCCTCGTAAATCCCGGTCGAAGCACCGCTGGGGACGGCGGATCGGTAAAGCTCGCCGTCGCCGGCGATCAGATCAACCTCAACCGTCGGATTGCCCCTGCTGTCGATGATCTGCCTCGCCTTCACGTGCCTCACCTTGCACTCCCTCGCCGGAGCCACCGCCGGAGCCGCCGCCACAGAGCACCGAACCGAAAGTGGCCGGAGCTTCGCGGCCGATCGGTTCTTGGGGGAGAGGAAGGGTTGGTGCAGGAGGTTGGTGGTGGCGGCGAAGGCCATTGATTGATTTCTCGTGTTCTGTTTGGTTGCCGAGAAAGTGAGAGAAAATGTGGAAGGAGAGAAAGTGAGGGGGTTTATATAGAAAAGTGATGGGCTTCGCTTGGGGAAGTCCGTCAAAGGGCGATAAAAGCGGTGTTCGAATAATGAGAAAGAAATGTGGAAACAAAACAGTACAACAGACTCTCTTTCTCTCTCGGCGCTGTTGTGTTGAGGGCGAGTTAGGTGTGAGCAGCTGGCGTTTCTGCACGTGCCACCTGCACGTGATTTCCCACCAATTTTTCTCTATCTGCTGCATTTGAATATGTTACATGGTTAGCAGAGGTCAAAACAAAGGGGGCACATTCCCAAGGGGCATTATCAAGGGCTCAAAAAAATCTCGTTGTTGTCGTCTCTAGAAAGTGAGTGTTTATAAATAGTGAGTGTACTGATATGTCTGTTTAAAAATTAACGTGGTGGCTCTCATAGATGCCCCTTGTTGCAAATAGCCTTACGTGACTTCTGTATTAATGAATGGATTACGAGTTAAAAATAACCTAATTCATAATGTAATAGGTAGATTGAAAGCAGAGAGGTGACAC
>JAYMTS010000558.1:0-10368 GCA_036898005.1 Geranium phaeum
CCCTCCGGCAGCTCCTCCATCACTGTTTTCACTCTCTTCCAGCCGCCTGATTATTTAGTGGTTTTTATTTAAATTTTTGTTATTTTGCTGAATTTTCTTAATTTATAATGGTTCATAATTGTTTAATTACTTTTGTTAATTCTTTTATAAATTTAATTTTTGTTTATTTTGCTGATTTTTATGAATTTATTGGTCTTATCATTGAGGCTTATGCCTCACGGTGCTAAGGGAAAACACTTCAGTTCCCAATTTCAATCACAAGCTAAGCTCTTTCTGTTTCTTGAGTTGGCTCATTTGACCAAACAAATTGCAAATTTTACTTTATGAATATTATTGGAAACTTTATTACTTATTTGAACAATTTGAAGTTACCTTATTCTATATAGAAGTCTGCCACTTAGCTTCTGAGCAACTGAAGTTTAGCACCTCAACTGAATCAAACTCTTAACTTCTCAGTATGCTTTTTAGCATTTCCACAGTCCTCCAGTGGTTCTTTCAAAGATGAGAAAATGCAGTAGATAACTTTATGAGACTTCAATGATAAATTTAACTTTACACGATCAGAGGTATCTTTGGAGTTCACTTAGGCAGAGGTCTTTATATCCCAAAGCAATTGGCAATTCTTAATACATGTATTTTTTTTCATTTTCCTGCTATTAGATGAAAAGCAAATTAAAAATGGATTCTTTCAAGAGAAGTAATTGCATATTTATTATTTTTACAAAAGAATGGATTTGCAAGGATAATTTCTGTTTCATTCCAATATTCTAACTAAGTTTGAGTAATTTAATAACCTAATGATTGTATTTGAATTTCTGCAGACATAAAGACTTACCGAAGTCTGAATGATGACTTGAAGAAAGATTCAGATTTTCTCATCAATGTGACAAGGACAGATCCCAATGAAGGCCAAGATTCAAGGTATTGGGATAGGGATGAGAGTTACAATGAGGATGTAATTGATCATGCTGGTGTAGGCATTGGTAAAGGTCATGGTACAGCCAGAGTTGAGAATGACAGCAAGTTGTCTCTCCAAACTAACCAGAAGGTTCCAGAACGAGGTATGTACAATGAGGCTGGGCGTAATGAATTAAAAAAGTATGAAGCAGAGTATGAGGCCTCCCTGAAAATGGTGGGCAACTCAATAAGCGAATATGGAAACAGAAACCAGTTATTGCATAATGAAGATTCTGGAAAGAAGAATGACGCTGTGGGTGTTGAGGATGAATACGATGATGGTATCGACTTGAATGATGCTCGAACGGGCGATGATGTTGAAACTGGACATGATCTGGATAACTCCATGGTGAAAAGTTTGCCGGATGAATATGGTGGAGAGTCATCTAAGTCGGAGCAGAGCACTGCAGAAGAGGATGACAAAGCCTCCACCACTTCATTTAAGGACTTGTCTTTGAAGGATTTTCATAAAGAGAACTTAACTTCTCAATATGTTGGCACTGGGAGCACATCGCCTGTAAGAAAGCCACACTCGTCCCCAAAAAGAAAACCCAAGCCCGGTAAGTTTTGTGTTTCTGGAGGAAATGAGAATAATATTATGTATAGCTGTGCATGTCTTCATGGACATGTTCTCGTTTTATTATTTGAAGCTGGGTTTTGCATGTTTTAGAATTTAATTGGGCTTTCCTTACATTTACAGACAATCTTGTAAAGATCCGAGAGTCACTAGCAATGGTATGCATGCTATAAAATTAATGAAAATAAAGAACTAACTAGACCCCAAAAGGAAAGGACAGGTTTTTTTTTACTAAATTCATTCTAAGTTTTGCTGTATCATCTTTGTGAAAATCTTAGAGCTGCCTACTAGATATGATGTGTTTGTTGGGCTGTATTTTAATGTTTGCATCTTCTTGCAAAATGATACCTTATATAATATGTAGAACTTTTGATCACCATGGTTTTCTTCTTCTGTGAGCACACATACCATGAGTATTCATATTAATTGTATAATGGAAAAGGAAAGCGTGAATGAGCCTGAAATGAAGTCCTTGCCCAAATGAACGGAAAAAGTATGGCAAGATGGAACTTTAAAGTTGTTAGGTCTGGTTGTGTTCATGTGCAGAGAAATAGCCTGTAGGACGGACAGTTACGACTGATTCTCTTACTAACCAACCTTGGTATACCATATCTTGGAGGGTGTATTAAGTGATCTATATGTGTTTCTCAGTAAATGAACCTAAATAAGTGTTGGTTTCAAAAATGTGCACAGGAACATTTTAGTAAATTAACACCATCTTTTTTATGGTTTTTATGAACATTGTATAGGTAAACTTCTCAGTCCATCACATCCATAAACTCTTGGACCAAACCTATATTGTATATGAAATATCCTTTATTTCTCAAAACAATCCAGAAGAGTGTATAATGTAAACTGTACAGCAAAGGGTATTCTGTGGCGCATGTGAAAGTTAGTGTATTGATGAATTAGTAGAAGTGTGCTTTCAAGAAAAAGTTGAACTTGCATCATGATCTAACACATAAATTCCTAAATTATTGTCATTAGAATTCTTAAAGCAGGCTAAATTAGTAGAGTTTAAGAAATGCTTCAATGCATTTGTAGGTCCTCATTGGATTTGAAAGTTCACTGCAAATATGTATGTGCATTTTGGCTCACTCAAACCTGTTTTGCTTGTTTGTAAAACTGATTGTTTAGGGTGGCTTAGAGTAGTTTGAATGTACTTGGAAAGAATTGGACTAATAGTCAATCCAATGAGGTGCCTCACATCATTGTGTCTGTGTTCTTTAGTGATGAGTGAGATCTTCCTTTGTTTATAAGTTCATGGTTTTTGCTTGACGTGTCATTTTTACATCAGGCAAGCCTTGTGAAATGAAGTTATTGAACTCTACAGCACAGCTTGTAGAGCCTTTAGAAAGTCAGAAGTTTGCAAGATTTTCCTTACAGTTTACAGAATGGGAGGAGAAGCCACCTGGACAAGAAAATTGGGAGCCCAGATTTTCTGGGCATCAGAGTTTGCAAGAACGGGAAGAATCTTTTCTAGCACATGATCAAAAAATAAATTGTGGTTTTGTTAAAGGCCCTAAAGGATCTCAAAGTACTGGATTTGACTTGTCGGAAGAAGATACGAAGTATGTTGGCAGATGCCACATTGCTGTCATCTCTTGTATTTTTGGGAACTCGGATCGTTTGAGAACACCTACTGGAAAGACGGTACAAGATATCTTCCTGAAACTTAATAATCTATAGCAATTGGACTTTTCCCTGCTATCCATGTCCTCGTTTGATATTTTTTCTAAGCCATTGATTCATATCATCTTTACGTATATACAGCAATTTATTGCTTTCAGTATGCTGAGGGTGCTGTTAGATATAAGGTCCATACGATTGTAATGGTTGTGTCGTCATGAGTTTGGCTTCAAAACAATTGTATTGTGGGTCAGTGACTTAAATCCAGGAAATTTGATTTGCCAAGTCATTAGTATATTTTCTAGAAACTTTTCATTGGTACATTTGTTTTTGTGGACTTTAAGTGGTCTATTGAGTATTATTAGATGGTTTATAATAGGTGAGTTTTGAGTAATATGCTCTTTACTCGAGCAAGTGTATTAAGGTATGTCGATTTTGACGGTAGATGATTATCAGAATAAAATTTTCACTCTTGCTGTTTCGAATTTTATTTTTCTCTATCGTGCTGCACTGCCTTTTAGAATCAAACATAAATTTCCAAAATCATATATTTGTTTGATAGTCTCGTACTCTTATTGATTTATGTAGTTTTCGTCACTACAAGTTTCCCTTGCTATCTTTGTTGGAGTTTCAATATCTAAACCATTAAGTGATTGGATACTTTTGCTTTTGCCTATTAGTAACAAACTCTTGAACATATTCTATCATGCATTTGTTTATGTAGTTTTACTTGTGTCTATTTTCATTGTGACATAATCAAGTTAATAATAGCCTTTTAAATGCCAACCTACCCATGGACTCCTGATAGCCACACATGAGCTGCTCTTTACAAACGAGATTTGGGACTGTACTTGATGGCTAATTTACTGATTCATTTCCATGTCAGGTCACTCGCTTGTCTAGGGAAAATGTCTGCTTTGTCATGTTCGTGGATGAAGTTACGTTGCAAACGCTTTCTTCAGAAGGCCACATGCCCGATACAGAAGGTTTTATAGGTTTATGGAAGATTGTGGTGGTGAAAAACCTACCTTTCACGGATATGCGGAGAGTGGGGAAGGTACCAAAATTGTTGCCACATCGCATTTTCCCTTCTGCAAGGTGAGAAATAGTATGGTATGTGGGTTAGGGGAATGTTGAAGTGTCTGTATTGTAAGAATGTGAATTTAGTAACCACTTGATATACTAGTTGGACCCTCCATCTAATATTTTAAGCTTTCGGGTTGGACTAAGTTTAACATGGTGATTGAATTTGGTTGGGTATTGGACATATGATCTGTTTTGTGCTTCCTCCCTGTTCATATATTTTTGGTCCACGTGCCCGGTTATTTGTATTGTCTGTCTTCTATGTGACAGGAGTGTTGAAGTGTCTCACACACTAAAAGAATGTAGATTTACTGACCACTTGATATACTAGTCAGGTCCTCCACCTAATAACTTGAACTTTGGGTTAGAGTAAATTTAACATTTATTAAATTCCGTAAGATACTTAACTTATGTGCATGTTTCATGTTGTCTACGTCCTCTGAAACCTTTGTGTCGAATTGTCTGTTCTGTATTTGCTCTGATTCAAGCACTTCCTGCTTGATTACTGAGAAACAAACAAAATGGATAAAAATCATGCCTCTGATGCATGCATATATTTTTTTGCCATTACATCCAATGCCAGTTATGACTTCTGAATAACATCTGAATGATTTTGAAGTTTTAATTCGAAAGTTTGACCATGTTGTATTGTATATATCATTTTTGTTATTTTTATAACATGTATCAAGGTTTGGTTTCTGTAGAAACAAGCTATTTGCCACCTGAACTGAACTGAACCGAACCAATATCATGTAATATGTATCCTTCATAGGATTTTGGGCTGAGTTAATTTAATGGGATTAAACGTTTGTTGGAATTATTTTTACTTGGTAGGTGTAAGGTGCTAGCCAGATACGGTTTATACATTGTATAAGTGTATTATGAAATTTTGGCAGGTACTCTATCTGGCTGGATAGCAAATTACGTCTCCAGCGTGACCCCCTACTCATCTTGGAGAACTTCTTGTGGCGAAAAGGTCATGAATATGCCATCTCCAATCATTATGGCCGGCACTGTTTATGGGAAGAGGTCGCTCAAAATAAGAAGCTGAACAAGTACAATCATACTGTCATAGATGAACAGTTTGAATTCTATCAGGCTGATGGATTGAAAAGATTTAATGCCTCTGACCCAAAAAAGCCTCTTCCAAGCAGTATGTTATCTGTTCGTATGTTTTTTCTTCTATTTTTGTGCAGTGTAATACACAAAGGGAATGAACATTTCATTTTGTGCCATTTACAGATGTGCCTGAAGGGTCCTTTATTGCAAGAGCTCATACTCCAATGTCGAATTTGTTCTCTTGTCTGTGGTTCAACGAGGTTGACAGGTTTACTCCTCGTGACCAGCTAAGTTTTGCGTATACTCACCAGAAGTTGATAAGAATGAATCCTGGGAAACCATTTCGTCTGAATATGTTCAAGGTGAATGAGATAATCCAATCATCAAAGAAACCACAAAAAATTTGGGATTAGTTCTGAACGTATTTTTTGCGTTGCAGGATTGTGAAAGGAGGACCATAGCGAAGCTGTTCCATCACAGGTCAGAGGAGAAGAGGAATAATAGCGTTGAAGATGGTTGATTCAAGGGAGAAGCATTGGTTGTCTCGTAATTGTAACAACAACAAACATGGTGAAGAAATGCTGCAGTCAGTCAGCAAAGTACATATATATAGTTGAGAGGTAGCCCAAATTTTCTTGGCAATGGGAGCATTCTTTTTCTCATTCATATACATTTACATTTACATGGTTGGTTGGGAAGTTGAGAAGAAAGCTTTGTAATTTTGATATGTTTGGATGGCCATTAGCTCCCTTACTTCCCCCACTGTTTAGATGAATGGCTGATTATGGTGAGAATCAGTCTCAAGCATGTGTTGTAATCTAAATGGTAACATCTTTAAATAATCTTTGCAAGAAAGAACCAACCGATAGTGATGTGTAGAATGTACAGTCACGAATTTTGTATCAATTCAATACTATAGCTTGATGATGAAGATGAAAAGTTTTGATAAAACATTTTGATACTCATCATCGTCTATTAGACGAAATGGTTGAAAAGCAATTTTCTGAGTGAGACAGAAAGATGAGCTAGGCGTCCTAAAAATGTAATGCTTAGTTACACTACATAGTTGCATGTAATCTAAATTGCCAAGCAAGCATGAACTGAAAGCATATGTAGTTGGCACTCTAAAGGAACCATCAACGAGTTGATCTGGTTTTAGGAAGAAAGAAAAGAGCACAATACAACTTTCCATCATACACAAACAACAATTCTATAGACTATAGTCATTATTAAGAGATATTATCTTAAGAATCATACCCTCAAGTGTAAGACAAAGTTGGGATATATAATATAATAATTACATATAAACACATCGAATTTCAATCGTTTTCACTTACTACCCCCGCGTTTGAAAGTTGGTGTGTGAAGTTTCGGTAGTTTACCCTTTTTTCACTTAAATCTAACGGTGTTAATTTATGGTCAAAAAATCCAAACCGCCCTTAAGTAACCATTAAATTTTCAAAAATGTGACATTCACTCTCTCTCTCTCTCTCTCTTCTCTTATGTTTTGATTTTTTTTCTCTCTTCCCTCACTCGTTCTTCGTGCAAACCTCGACGCCCTCTGCCTCCTTGACCAGCTCGACCCTTCTGGCACACTCCTCACCGCCAACAACGCCAAGATCCTCTCCTCCGACTTCGGCCCCTCCAACCGTCTCCGCCGCCTCGCCCTCGACGACGACGATAACCTCATAATCTGGAGGTTCGACCCACTCTCAATCGTTGAACTGTCGTTTGGAAGGTCCTCTAAGAGCTCTGCAAAATCCACGGCTCCTGCGGCACCAACGCCATCTGCAAGTACAACGACTCCATGACCACCGTCTGCCTTTGCCCCGACGGCTACAAGCCCGCTCCACTCGACAGTTGCGTCATCAAAACCCCCATCACCAACTTGGCCAACACCAAGTTTATCCGCCACGATTACGTCAATTACACGGATGGCTTGAATCAGAGTCTGGTTCAAGCGGCCAATTTCTCCATGTGCCTGTCCACGTGCCTCAACAAGTCCGGCTGCCTCGGCTTCATGTTCAAGTTCGATGGGTCGCTCAATTGTGTCCTCCAGCTCCACTGTATGCTCTGCGGCTAGTGGTTCCCGGACACCCAGAACGCCATGTACCTCTGCCTAGGACATGTCCTTCACCAAGCATCTTTTTTTTTTCTTTTTTTTTTAAAGTTTTTTTAATTGTTTCGTTGTAGGGGCATTTATGTCATTTTAAAAAAAAAATAGCTGATTTTTTTAATATAAATTAATATTGTTAGACCTAAGTGAAAATAGTGTTAACTACACTCCACACATCAACTTTCAAATGCAGGGGGTGGTAAATAAAAAACTTGTAAAATTCAGGGGAGTTAAGTTAAACTTTCCTCAAAATTTATCGAGAGGACATCTTCACAAGCCTAATGTTATACCTGTACTGCTTTATCTCATCAGCCTAAAGTCCAATAAAAACAACCTTGAACAATTAGAAATCTGATAAGAGGATATTGTTTGTATGCAAGAAAGTACTAGGAAGAACCAAACAAAAATAGTTGATTCATAATACTAGAAAGAAAAACACAATGTACAATAATGTACAATGACTATATTTTGGAAAATAAAATGCTAGAAAATATTGTTTGTATGGATGGTTTCTTTACTAGCGTTGTATGAATGGTTCATTTTTTATTTTTTAGTGATACGGATGGTTCATTAGTATTTATGACGATAATAAACAAAAGAAAAAAAAACGTAGATATACAATTGTTCAGAAAATATAAAGACACTAAAAGAAAGTTATGTTCGAGATTACAAATATGAAAGCTTTAAAAAACAAGAAGGTAAAGTATGATCAGCTGATAAAAAAAAGCACGATCATGTCATATCACATACCGCTGACTTTAGGTGTTTCGCATTCTCGACAATCACGTCTTCACAACTATCTAAATCATTGTTAGAATACATATTCTACCAAAAAAATTAACTATAATCTTGTTCAAAATGATTTGAGGTATAAGTTTATGGTAACGAACAAATATAATCATAAATAAGTTTTTAACATTGGTCAATACATAATGATAAAAAAATAAAGAAAATAATGAATAAAGTTAAGAATCAATCAATTATGTTTGGAGTTTATGTCAATGTGGTATATGTTATGCAATAATAAATTGCTAAGAAATTGATATATACGTACATTAGGTCAAACCAAGTGACCATATATAACAAAACTAGGTAGTGAGAATTGTATATGCAAGATTATTGTAAGTTACAATACAAGCTAAGTTGCTCTTTTTTAAGGTCATCCAACTATTTTTATTAAATTCATTTAGTTGTTTTAAAATTTTAATCTACAAAAATCTATTGCCATATACTTGTATATTAGTGTGCCTTTTTTGCATAACGAGCCTTAAGCGGCGACTTCACTCGCTCAATAATAGGGATGTCTCTGGTGCAAAATGATGCTTGAGTGTGACACGACAGTGGTGGTGTGTGTTTTGTGCGCCAAGATCACTGATCACTGTTAGGAAGATGAAGCATTTTGAGAATTAGTGATTTGTTAACAATTCTAATTTTTATTAACTGTGGTTTTATGCAAAAAGTAAAAAGTTTATCGAAAGTATGCAATTTTCTCCAAAAAAAAAACACAACTGTACTTGAACAAACTAAAAGTAACAAGTGATTTTCTTACTTTATCGGCGTGTCCATGAAAGCTAAGGGTTGACTTCATGCCTGGTAAAAGCTCATCAAGTGTGGAGGTTAAGAGCTACACAATGAAATTTAAATACATTCACACGAAGTAACTGAACTAGAAAAGCAAACAAAAAATTTGTTGAAATAACTTACCACAGGCTCAATAGGATCATCTACTTTCAGTTCAGTTGTGAGGAATTTGTACTTCCATTTAGCGCTCATATGCCAAAATTAGATATTTTGTTTCTAGAATACGTGAGTGCCTAAGAAAAGCAATAAATTGAGAACTTATGCATTCGACCAACTAGAGGATTTGCGGTCATGAGGCTATATATCTTATTTTATAAAAATATTTCATAGAAACCATGAAGTTCTCTCAGCTATTTGGTGCAGTAGAAAGAATTAGTCAAAATTAGGACTAAGGGTGTTCTAGTCTTTCTATTATAAACTAAACATTAATGGAAATGAAATAACGTGTCTATACCCTGATAAACAAATAATAAAGACAAAAGAAACAATAACTTAGAATGGCATAAGAGGAACCGGTAGTTAGAGTGAATTTGTGATCTTATTGATAATCCTTGTAAAAAAGATCTGCTTTATTAACACAAACGCTTCTTGCAGATGTTATAGTAACACAAACCCTTCACGAGCTACTAGCGACTGCTTACCCTTACACATAAAAAGTCCCAAAAAATATACAAATATATAATAAGAGTCTTTTTGTAGGTTAAAATTAAAAAAAAAAAATTGGATAACTTTAATAAAACAAGCGGTTGATGTCAAAAAAAGAACAACTTAACTTGTATTGTAACGTACAATAATCTTAGATATACAATCCTTAGTATATGGTTTTGTTATGGTAATTCGTTTTGACCTAATATATGTACATATCAAGTTCTTAGCAATTTATTATTGTTACAAGCATGGATGACAGTATGAGAGTTGTCATAAATGGAAGGGTTAATGATAGTATGGTACACTTAACTATTCTAAATTGATAGTTTCATACCCTAAATAAGAAAATCATTCTTTTAGTACTTTAGCAATTTTTTTGTGACAACCCACGGTAAAATGACTAAAATGTCCATGGGTGTACAAATGAAGGTACAATACCCATGACTGTCTCTACTATTATTTTAAATTGTGATAACAAATGGAGCTACAATACCCATGGGTGTCTCTACTATTAAACAGTGAAGCCACTGCTTAAACACCTCAATCAAAAAAGGTAGCAAAGTTGTGACCATTTGTAACAATTACACTAACTACCTTGTCTCATAAAAAAACTTATACTTTTTGGAAAAAAAAAAAGATTTTTTTTTGTGGATGAACTTTTATATTAAAAAAATGGTGTAAAATATCAAATAAAAAAATAATTTGTCATTGGCATTGG
>JAYMTS010000559.1:0-10367 GCA_036898005.1 Geranium phaeum
AAGGCCTCAGATAAAAAAATCAAACTACAAATCATACCGCCCGTTCAGCAGTTCGCCTATGCCTCTCTAATCTAGCTCTACACCTTTGAGCTGATTCACCGTCATTACCATCACATCTCTCGGTGTAACAGGATGCTTCAGGTTGAAAAACGCATATTTCAGCAACCAGTAGAATTAAAAATAGAGAATGAAGAGTAAGATAGAGGCTACAAAAAAGACCTACTGCTATGCCTCACAGATTACTTACCTCCAGAAACAGAGGAATTAATATTTCTTGATCCAACAGAAGAGCCCGCATTCTGGAAATGCAGGTCCTGCAAATCCTGCCATTTAAAAGGCCGTTACAAGATATGCAATAGAAAAAACATTTAGCAGTTTAAAATTATACTCACTGATGACGAGGAGCTGTGTCGGATTCCACCATTTCTCACATAACCAGAGAATTTATCAGAGAAAGACCGTTCTACTCGTTCTCTTGCCCCAAAAGCAGCACGTTCTCGAGCCTCTGTTGTTGCTCTCTCTACGGCAGCACGTTCTCGAGCCTCTGTTGTTGCTCTCTCTACAGCAGCACGCTCTGCTCTAAGCCTGGACTCCATTGCGGTCTTATCAGGTAATGATTTTTCCCTGGCCTCGGCACATGCCTTCTCTAGCCTTTCACGGGCCTCCGCCAGTACTCTTTGCCGAGCTTCAGCAGTAGCTCTCTCCACTGCAGCCCTTTCTACCTTCTCACGGGCACTTTCACGAGCTTCAAGAGTTGCCCTATCAACAGCCATCCTATCCTTTTCTCTCTCCCTTTCCCTTTCTATCTCTTCTTCTATCCTCCTAAGGCGTTCTTGCTCTAGCTCCCTCTCTCTTTCAACCCTTTCAGATTCTTTTGCTTCAAATATGTGTGCGCCATTTAGTACCTTATCTTTTCTTACTGTGCCTTGCATTCTGTTTGCCTGCTTATCTATTTTATGTATGGACTTCCTTTCACTATCTTTTCTGAGTAAATCATTTTTCGAATTTTTGTTGTTAGTTTCTTGCTCCCGAATATCTTCCACTCTTTGTTCAATCTCTTCTCCATAACTCTCTTTAAACCTTCTTTCAGTGTCATCTCTTTTTCGAGCCTCATTTTGTTTCTTCACACTTCCCTCCTGCTCAAGAGCCTCTCTCCATTTCTTATCATTCTCTTCTCTTTCCCGAGCTTGTTTTTGTCTTTTCAAGTTAACTTCTCTCTCATGAGTCTCTTTCTGCCTCCTTTCTTTCTCTTCTCTTTCATGGGCTACTTTGAGTATCTTCTCATTTTCTTGTCTTTCACGATCTTCTTTAAGTCTTTTCTCATTTTCTTGTCTTTCAAGGGCCTCTTTTATCCTCTTCTCGTGTTCTTCTCTTTCACGAGCCTCTTTAAGTCTCTTCTCATGTTCTTCTCTTTCACGAGCCTCTTTAAGTCTCTTCTCATTCTCTTCTCTTTCACGGGACTCTTTGCGTCTCCTCTCATTTTCTTCTCTTTCAAGGGCTTCTTTCAGCCTCTTCTCGTTTTCCTCTATTTCAAGAGCCTTTTTTTGTCGTATCTCTATTTCTTCCCGTTCACGAGCCTCCTTTAGTTGCTTTTCATTTTCTTCTTTTTCACGTGCTTCTTTCAATCTCTTCACATTTTCTTCTATTTCACGAGCCTCTCTTTGTCTTCTTCTCTCAATCTCTTCCCGCTCACGAGATTCCTTGAGTTTCTTTTCATTCTCTTCTCTTTCACGAGCTTCCTTTAGTTTCTTTTCATTCTCTTCTCTTTCACGAGCTTCCTTTAGTTTCTTTTCGCTCTCTTCTCTTACACGGGCCTCTTTCAGTCTCTTCAGATTCTCTTCCATTTCACGAGCCTCTTTTTGTCTTCTTTCGCTCTCTTCCCATTCACGAGCCTCCTTTAGTCTCTTTTCATTTTCTTCTCTTTCACGGACTTCTTTCAGTCTCTTCTCATTTTCTTCTCTTGCACGGGCCTCTTTTAGCCTCTTCTTGTTCTCTTCTAGCTCGAGAGTCTTTCTCTGTCTTCTCTCAGCCTCTCCCCGTTCACGAGCCGCTTTTAGTCTCTTTTCATTCTCTTCTCTTGCATGCG
This sequence comes from Geranium phaeum, assembly GCA_036898005.1. NCBI lineage: Eukaryota > Viridiplantae > Streptophyta > Magnoliopsida > Geraniales > Geraniaceae > Geranium > Geranium phaeum. The sequence continues at coordinate 2,087 of JAYMTS010000559.1, forward strand.
CCTCTATCAGTCTCTTCTCATCCTCTTCCCTTTCATGAGCTTTTCTCTGTCTCCTCTCTTTTTCTTCCCATTCACTAGTCTCCTTTAGCTTCTTTTCTTTCTCTTCCTGCTCAAGGGCATCCTCTAGTATTTTTTTATCCTCCAGCTGCCTAAGAGCCTCTATTAATATCTTCTCATTCTCTGCTCTTTCACGAGCCTCTTTCAGTTTCTTCTTTTCACTCCTCCGAGTTGCTTCCTTTAACTTCTTCTCAATTTCATCCTGGCCGAGAGCCTCCTGAGACCACTTCTCAATGTTTTCCTGATCAAAAACCACTGGTAGCTTTATTTCGCGATTATCCATATTGAGAGAGTCCCTGCAATTTTTCTCATTTTCCCTTCTAACACCGGCCTCTTTCAATTTGTGCTCACTTTTCTTGTTTTTTCTAGCCTGCTCAAATTCAAATTCCAGTTGAAGATCGGTAAAGCTTTCACTTGTTCCAGATAAGGCTGCGACATTCACCTTCTCATGCTCTTTTAGTCTAAGTTTATCTCTGGCTGCTTTTGGTCTGCCATTGATTCCCTCCAAATCAAAGGCCTCTTTTAGGTTTGCTTCTTCCAGTTCATACTCATGCCAGACAGATCTTGTTGTCTTACCATTTTCATCTACTTGCTCAAATGTTTCCATTCCTGCCCTATTCTCTGTATGCCCATGCAATAGAACATTAGCGTGTTGTTCCAGGAACTGGTCAACATTTGTCTGTTCCACAGCCTTTTTCTGTTTATCTGTTCTTACAAGCTCAAAAAATTGAGTTGCTTCTTTCCACTGATCAGCACCACCAATTTCATCCGATCCTTGTGATGAAAAGGAGCCCCTCCTATTCTTCTCCTCAGTGGGTCTTCTAGCCAGATGACCCTCCTTGCTATTGATGCTACTCACTGAATCTGGTTTGGTATGGCCTAGCAAAACTTCCTTCTTCCTCTCCATCAATTCTTTCGCGCTTTTCATTTTTGCTTGAGCTTTTTTCATTGTTTCTTTCATGGCAGCGGCTGAAGCAGCAGCAGAGGAGCTTGCATCTACCTCCACGTCGAAGAAAGGTGGTGAAGTATCACCAGCAGTCCCGTCGGAATTTGTGGATATGCAGGAATCTACCTTTCTGATACCTAAGAAAGGTGGTGGTCTAGAGGGCGGCGGCAAATGAGAGGGTTCAGTTTGGAGGCTTATCTCAGAAAGGGTAACAAAACCTTTAGAAGGAGCGCAAGCATTGACATATCCTCCTTGCAGTCCAAAATCAATTCCAAATGGTTCCCTTCCGTCGCTCGAATGAGACGAATTTGACGTGACTTTTCTGAAACGCTTTACCTCATTACATTCCATATTGTGATTGATGTCATCAGCCACCGCCAAGGATGCACTTTTGCTCAAGGGGGCTGTTTGATCAACTAGGAAAGTATATCCGGGAACGGCTTGAACCTGAGCAGCGTGTCTCAGCCCATTTGACAAGTCTTCCTTTGCACTTTGACCAGCTTTGTGATATGATATGTTGAACTCTGTGTTTCCCTCAAAGGACTGGTAAGGATCTTCTATTGAGAAGCATGGATCATCTCCCGAATGATATGTCTCTCCTGAATAAGATTCGGTTTCAGCAGGGGTCCTGTAAATGAGGGACAAAACAATTGCTCAGCTGCCAAGCTTCATAGTTAACAGTGTCTTCTGTTACACGTGCATCTGTGCTGTGTAAAGATAACCCGAAAATGTATTGCAGCAAGTTGCAAAAAAATGTAACAATTTCGAATTATGCACTCCCTCTCAAAGATCATTCCTATGCAAGCACGGTAATGAAGGCAAACGAGTTCTTCATTGCAAAGCCTTTTAACAATGCCTGCAAAAACTAATTTGCTTTCTATCCCACCACACCACCCAAAATAACACATGCCCTGAAAAACCTAATGCACACTATGTTCACTTGAGTAATTGGTATCAGACTATATCATACCAAGTAATGAACATATCTTAAACCACACTTCAATAAAAAGCAGCATTCCCACTCAAACCATAACCTTCTCCCGGTCCAATAATACTATTCTTCAGCTTCTTCTCAAAACCCCATTTGACCCAAATTGCAAAATCACATTTCTTCAGCAACAACAACACAAACAAAATGGAATAGTATGAACATTTGGAGTTTCACCAAACCCTCAATCAATCTTTTTGTCCCAATAAAACTAAATTCATTTACAAGCAAAACCCACCAACCAGCTTAATAATCTACACCTAACTAACAGCATAGTCAACCCATATAGCTTTAGCTACACTACACGCACTATCTCAACTCTAAACAGCATTAAAGACAGTTAAATAAGAAACAGCAGGTACAGTTGTTCAAGTTGAAAACTCAAAAACCTAAATCCCCAAAAGAGAAGGGAGAGACCGTACCAAGCATCATCGGAGGAACAATCGGCGGCAGCGAAGAGGTCCTCGTAGGAAGCGGCGAAATCGGGGGCGTCGAAGCCGCCGAAGACGTCGGAGTAGTCGAAGGCGGAGCTGCGGACATCGAAGAAGACCTCGGACTCGTCGACCTCGGGAAGATCCAGAACCGGGATCGAGGAGGCGCGTGAGGCGTTGAAGCTCCCGAAGATCTCAAAATAGTCCTCGGCGCGTGGGGAGAGAGTGGGGACGCCAATCTTCGGCGCGCCCCCAAAAACGTCGTCGTACATGGACTTGGCATTGCCGTTGCCGTTGCAAGCTTTTCTCGAGGCCCTGTTTGGGTGCCGAGAATGTGAGAGATTTTCCATGTAGGTAGGGTTCGATTTCGAATCTCTGTTATTTTTTATCTTCCGCTATTTCTGTGTTTATTTTCTCTCTCTCTCTCTCTCTCTCTCTCTGTGCGGCGACAGAGTGTTGTTGTGTTGTGCAGAGCAGAGAAGCAGAGACGACGACGAAAGGGAAAAAAAGAAAGAAAGTAAAGTGAATAATAAAATAGAATTCAAATAAAAGAGGGGAAATGACGAAAGAGGGCTTTAAAGGAAAGGAAAGGTCGCGATACTGTAATGAATCGGCGAATGTTTCGTTCCTGTCTAAAAATTTAAAGAGAAAATAAATAATGTGAGGTGGGCCCATAACCGGTGTAGCCGGTCACAACGCGCGAAACCTGATGATGCTGCTATGCCATACCAGTGTTTTTGGTGGGAATAACCATTTTATTTTATTTGTAGTATTATTATGAATAATAAAACCAAAAACCGCCCGAATCTGATTTTTTTTATTTATTTTGGAAATATGTAATTTATGTGGTGTTTGGTATGCTGAAAATATGGGATTATTAGGAGTGAAAATCATTTACGAAGAAACATCTTGATTTGTAGATTGATAAAAATGACAGTTTTCTATGTTTTTATCTTTTCTCTACTCGAACTTCTTCTTTTTTTTAAAGAAAATTATGTTATCACCTTTTAAGTTATGTCATTTTAATCATATAAATATAATTATACTTTCAATTTTTTATTAAATTCATAAGTTTCAGTCATTAGAGCAATTGAGTTGTTTCTGATAATGCACTCTAACAAAACTTATTTTCTCTGAATATATTCTCTCTCACTGACAAGACTCCACAAGTGACGATTATTTTTTACAAGTAACCATGAGAGGACACATATGGTGAAAGATAAGTGTGTTGAAGGTGTTTCTGATCATACTATTTTTCACACAATTACTATATATGTTAATTCATGTGCGAGTGTTTAGAAGTCAATACACACTGAATACCAAGATAATGATTGTCTATACGAGATGAAGGGGTCAAATTCGATGCAAAGCAGAGTATAAATGAATAGTTGGTGTGGGAGGAGAATGTTGATCAAGAGGGTGTTTGCTTATTTATTTTGGTCTCCTATGCATTTTACTTAAACCACTATTTTTAATGTGTTTGCTTGTGAGTAAGTGGTAGTGAATACTCAATACGATATTTTGTGTTTTTATTATGCAATTCTCATGTACAAGTCTAAAAAGGAATGGAAACAATAACAATAGAGTAGAGCCGGAGAAAGATAGAGTATAGTCGAAGAGATGGATCACGCCGAAGAGAGATCAACAATTGAATGCATCACTAGACACAACTCATTTTCCCTAATCGCATAAGTTTATAAATTAATAAAAATGTAAGAGTACACTTTCTTTATCATGTTTTTTTATCGGTAAGGTGTGTATCAATATTCGGGTTTGACTATGCTATGATGAAGCAAGACAGCACTAAACTTATAACTTTAATTTAAAAGTTCTTAAAATTATTGTATCAATAATGGGCTCAAAATACATCATCATATAGAATTTGGTCTATATTGTAGAAGTACAGTTATTATTTTATATGAATTCAATAGTAGCTCTTAACGGTGCTAGCTAAAATAGAAAAAATAAAGTTAAAGTATCATAAGAGAAAAATTACTTAGGTGAGTAAAGAGAGAAGTAACTATAGATAGTTGTAGTAAATTAGTGTATCTCTTAAATAAATGTTTAAGATTAAACCTCTCACTTAAATTAAATAAATAATTTTGATGAAGTTAAATTTAATCATGAAGCATTTAAAAGTTTATTTTTGTTTTTTTCTCAACTTTCCATCAAAATGGAAAAATAATTTAACATGTGTTTAACTTACGTCAATCCCGAACATTTTTATGAATACATTTTTTTATGTTGTAGTGTGTATATTTTCATAAATGATTTTAGTACGAACATATGTCAAGAATAATTAATAGGGAAAATGTCACATGCATTCTCTTAAAAATACATCATTTTCACATAATTTCTCTCGGCTAAAAACATGAATGCACGACAATAATAAATAGACATCTTCCTATTCTCTAACCTGTGAAACGAATCTCTCTTTAAGGACCACTCTATATCTCCACCGTTTGTGTCGTTGGAGAAGCTGGCTTTTCCAGTCAAGCTCTCTCTGGCGACTATCAGTTCCTTTTCTGATTGTTTTGGGATGTGGTGAGATTACTCTAATGGCTCGGGAAGCAAGTGGATTGCACCATTTCATCCTCCACTTTGGTGGAGAAATTGAACGAAGCATGGCGGTTTCTCTCGCAAATCTCTATTCTTTGGTGAGAGACCCGAACTAAATCATCGTGGGAAGACGTTGAGGATCACGAAGGGTGCGGTAGAGTTTTTGCTCAAGCTTCAGACCTGATTTAATTTTTTCTAAAACTAATGTAACCTTTTCGGCGATTCTCTTCGACCGGGAGTGAGTATGGTAGAAGGACCAGTAGCAGCCGGTGGACTAGGAGACGATGGTTACGTGGGAAAGGAACTCTAACGCCGTCGCCAGAGTTAGTTACAAAATTTTCAGGCAAAGAGGCAAAACAGGAGATTGCTCTATTTTTTTTTCTCTAGTTAGACCAGTTTGGTCCCTAACTTCTTTGGATGACGTCGCTACCCGACGCAGGTGGACCCTGGTCGAGGCTTCCAGTGACGGGACGGTGGAGTTTTTAAGGGTGAGGATGTATTGGTTGTTGCTGAGTTTTAGGGAAAGAGGTGGAGGGGGAGCTCCTCTCTCTTCTGGCGTTGTCTTGGGGTTCCCTGGCTCCATGTGTATATAGCAGAACTACATGTGCGTATGGCAGAACTGAATGTTCATATGGAAGAACTGAATGTTCATAGGAAGAACTACATGCGTGTATGGTAGAACTACTTGTGCATATGGTAGAACTACATGAGAACCACATTGTGCATATGAGAGAACTAGGTGTAAATATGGTAGAAGTATATGTGGATATGATAGAACTACACATGAATATTGTAGAAATACATGTGCACATTGCTCCATATATGGTAGAATTACATGTGCATACGGTAGAACTACATGAGAACCACAGTGTGCATATGAGAGAATTATGTGTAAATATTATAGAACTATATGTGGATATGTTAGAACTACACATGGTTATGGTAGAACTGCATTTGCACATAACAGAACTATTGTGACACGTCACCACGCACACGACTCTACATGAATGAGTGTGCAAAATTACGAAACTACACGAACTTAAGTGGAGACACCCTCTGACATGTGTTGCGTGTTATGTAAAATTATGAAATTGTCCTCACTTAAGTGGAAGCGCCCTATGGCATATGCCGCACGCTATTCTAATCTTGCCAGATGAACGGCTCACAACGAATTTGTACCGTTACACAATTCAAAATAACTTGTAACTATTATGGTCGTGTACAACTTATATGAGCCACATACACATTATGTATGTTATTCTTAGTGTGACCACAATTGTTCAAAAATCTTTGGTTACATGCAGCAGTTGTATTTGTGATCGTTGTAAAATGGTCATTGTCTAAGGCAAGTGTACCTCGTCAATGTACGTTGCAATGGCACAAAAGTTATGAATATAGTGACATGAAAGGTCGCGTGTAGGTGACAATCCAAATAATTAGAATTATATGTACTTGTTAACGTATTATAAATTAACATTTGTTCGTATTATATATAATAAAAATTTTGTACGTTATGAAATTGAAAGAATAAATTGTATGATAAGAAAACCATATATTAGCATTCGTTCAGTCGTTTACATAAAAACTAAAAAACTCAAATTAAGTATTGTCTAGGTTTTAGATTACGAGCATCGTACATGGATGGGGTACGCCGCCTTTAATGATTTTCGCGGGAATGAATTCTTTCTCATTGATTTTTGAATTTTTTATTACGGGTTGCATAAACACATATATATTGTCATAAGGGAATCTTTCAGTATAAAATACCATTTACGTCCGAATGTGTAGAAGATGAAATGCAACATTGTAAAACCCCGTAGAAGGTGTAGTGCAAGTTTGTAGAAGGTACAACTTTACGCTACACTTTCTATATGATCAACAATTTTGTACGAGGTCTGTCACATTCTACAAACTTGCATTGCAACTTATACGAGTTTCTACAATAATGTTACATAACACTTTCTATACATTCTGACTTTGTACATTTCTAAACCATTTGTAGCAGATTTTTTCTCTGTTTAAATGATGCGCGTAAGAATAACAATGTGCTTGTTATTTTGATCTATATGTATATGCTTCACATTCAAAAGGTAAATAAAAAAATTCAACTTATTTGTTCTAGCTTATGTATAGCATAAAAATTAGGAATGATATCATTGTTTGTTTAGTTTTTCTTATCAAATGCGAGCACCAGATTTAAGATATTCTTTCTCTTTGTTATATATGATAACAACAAGATAGATTCAAAACATAATTATTGATGACTACTCCCCTACTCTATAGTCGATTTCTATTGGATTGAAAATGCCGAATTTCAGTTGGGTTCGGAAATTTGTGTCAACCCCCAAGAATTTGTCGAGAAATAAGTTTTCAAATATGTTTAATCAAATAAATATATTATACGAGGTAAAGACAACATAGTTAATACGGTGTAAATCTTGAAAAAACTATGTAATCTTCCAAAATAGAATTGAAGATTATCAAAAAAAATTAATGAATCCTAGTGTACATGTATAAAAAAAGATTTTACATGCTAACTTGACATTTTACAATTATCAAATTCTTAATGAATCATTTTATATGTATAAAATGATTTGAAACCTTATAATTAGTGGTGGTGTGTACATTTTCTTGATTAAGGTCAATCAGATAGATCTGGAGAAGAAGAAATATCTCTATCTCCGGTGGCCGGTGGAAGCGATCAATCGGAGCATCAAGAAATGGACAATCCGACAACCTTGTGGAGCAACTCTTCGAGGTAATGTACATATACAAAATGTTTGTGACCAGTCAATTTAATTACATGACTAGTATTTACTAGTTGTTTCTTTTTCTTTTTTGCATGGTTCCTTAATTATATATATATAGAATAAAAATTCAAACCCACGTCCACGTACGGTGATTGTTTTTTCTTCTTCTGTAATTTGATGTTTGAAGAATAAAATTAAGAGTTCTTGTGTGGCAGCTTTTGCTTTTCTTTTTGTGTTTGGTTTCGTTTCTTTTAATTAAAAAAATCTGCTAATCTTTTTATACGGGGGAGATTTTCTTTTATGAAGATTAGATTTTATAGCTTTTTGATGGGCATATATACGACAGAAAAGCAAACATAAAACACATTAATTTATTATTCAGATGCTGATTAGGATAAAAAAATTGTGATGGATTATAATTACTGTGGATCGATTGAGTATAGTAATTTATGTTAATTCTGATTTAATTAAAAAAATTATCTTCATAAATAGATGTTTTAATTTTTTTTTGTTAAATTATGTTGGAAAATATAATTGAAAATTATATTAA
>JAYMTS010000560.1:0-10366 GCA_036898005.1 Geranium phaeum
GATGTCGCCTAAGATGTCGTAGATGATGTTTCGACATTCTTTGTGGCATCATTCCTGATTCCTTAAAAATAAGCCAATCAGCAAAAACGTCGTAACTACAAAAAGGATAGTCAAAAGTGATCACAACCAGCTATTTGTAAAGAAAGAAGAACTATTTTTAGATTTAGTCATGGATATTGATCTGCCTTTCAAGGAGGTGTTGACAAAAAAGCTCAGACCATACGATCCAATTAATAATTTGAAAGCAAATATTTTTCATGTTGCTAGAGTAGGGAGAAATCGATATTAGGAAGGAACCGAAGTTCTCTGGAGTTGGTGGGGAGATTCTTGCAAACACATCGAATTAGGGGGTCTCAACTTTTTAAAGCTTCAATACGCAACCGAGGTGTCCTATTGGGATTGATACTGGGAGAAAAATTTAAAGAATCGCAACTACCATATTGTTTACAGGGTGGATCGAGGAAGCTGGTTCAAGGCGGTCTGCAGCAAGATCACGGGGTTTCTCTATCCGCATGATGTGGAGGTCGTGACTCTGCAGAAAACAAACTGGTTCGAGTCAATTGGCCTCTATCAGGGATGCATGTTTATAGCTTTTTGAAGCAGGATCACGGGGTTTCTCCATTCGTATGAAATGAAGGTTGTGGCTCTACATGACGTTATGAGGGTCGAGCTGAATAATTATGGAGGAATCATTAACAAAGAGTGTTGTGCCCTATCCGCTAGAGATGGTTTCATTTATAGTTCTCGTAATCAAATGGCTCGTGAATTGGCCATGTTTATTTTAACTAACAGTAGCTGAAATTATGGTGAGTGGCTTGTCTTACTATCTGTAGCTTCAGTTGTCCGGTCTAAAGCCGAGTTAATTGCTTTTTAATTAATAAATTTTGCTTTACCTTAAAAAAATGTTGAAGTTAAATAAAATAGGATCAAATGGATTAAAAACAGCAGAGACGAAAATAGTGACTGTCCCCTCGGATTTTAAGATCAAAGTGAGCAATAATCTTAAATATAATCAGTGTAAGAAAAATAGCCACAAAATATTGAACATGTGTCTTGCTTAACACCGCACCTGCAAATCACATTTATGTGATCACTGATTAATTAATTAATCATCCTTTATTTAGCTGACTCGCACAGCATTAGCCACACCAATCATAAGAGCATTAGCTAATCATCATAGTTAATTAAGCACTTGATCCCAAAATATTCAGAATTGTATTATTTGTTGTAACAACAAAGATGAAAAAAATACAGAGCAAACCCGGAATCTGAAATCAGGCAAACACATAAATAAGATTTACTGATTCACCAATAAATAATAATTAATGTGTTGAAAATACATCCGCAAGCAATTAATTGAAGTTTTCAAAATACAGAATCAACTTGTAATCGCCTAAGTTACATATGGCTATATTTTTATGATACTAAACCTCAACACTAACGAGAAAGGGGAACATGAAACCCGACTCACATAGATGCCCAAACGGCAAAATGTGTTCAGAATCTTCTGAATCCATAAAAATACCCATTTGGTTTTATCAGAAATCACAATCTACATTTCATATAGATATAGATATAGATATAAAGACCGAACCACCAAAGGAAATTCAAAATGGGAAGAGAATTTACCAAGTTGATGAGTTTTCCTCAATGTGGACATCGCCCGATGGGTCCTAAATCTAATCCTCAGTGTCAGCAACTGAAAGTGCCAGCTTGGTGGCTGCAGTAAATATATGATTGCTTGACCCATTTGTATAATTATTGAAGGGCAATACAAACTGGATCCAGCCATCCAGGTGTTCACGTTGAACAACACAAAAGGCCCATCAACTTTTTCCATACCCTTTTCATCTATAAATCTATCCACCTAACAGTAAATACAGTGTTGAATTTTTCATGAAAATTTGAAATGCATTAAATTTTGGGAAAATAGCAAAAATGTGCTATACAATATGACACTTTTGGAAGAGGGTGTGGCGCGTACTTCATTAATGGCAAAAAATGTTATGAAGTTTGTTTTTGTGCAAAATGTATGTACTTTTACAAAAGCGACGAAAATTGCCTTTTCAAAATTAAGAATTAAAATTTTTGTAAAAATAAATTAAAATTTAAATAGATCATGCAATTTTCAATTAGAAGATAAAAATAAGGATATTTATTTTTGGGTTTTTTAATTCAAGGGAAAATTAGTCATTTTTAAGAAATACATACATTTTGTACGAAAAAATAAAGTTCAAAGCACAAATTTGTCATTAACGAAGTACATACCACCCACTTGCAAAAGTTTCATATCAGAGAACACATTTTTTGCTATTTTCCCTTAAAATTTAGGCCACCATGAACAGATACACTGAGCTGATCACCCGCAATGGTGTCTTTACAGCAGAGCCCAAACCTCGCACATTTCCTTGGACCCTCATTACAATAGCATTAAAAACGACACTCTATGAACATAGTGATTGGTCTGAAATAATGTGAGCCAATAGGAAATGGCGGCCTGTCAGTAACATTAGGCACCACACAAATATAAATATGCATATGCAAATTAAAGGCTATGTCAATCAACTTTCATTGACTTGTGCAGAATATAACTAATATTAATAATCATCGGTTCCAGTTCCACAGACAGCGCTAGCACGTAAAGTTCCATACCGAAAGGAAAGCTTATATCCAAACCCACCAATTCAGCTGTTCTAAATGAATAAAAGTGAATGTCACGTGTTGAGCAACAATATTAGTCCCAATCTAACATACCTCTAGACACGTAAAATGATTAGATGGGTCATAATTCATTTCTCTAACTCTAAAAGTCAGATATCAGTACTACTACAATCATTAGGCTCATTTACAAAAATGGTAGATAATTTTGACAGATAAAGAATATAGTAAACTTAAATAACTTCAGTGACTCTAGATAAGAAGAATTCACTTCCTAATAAATCGCATATAAGCAGTATTTACATATAAGCATAGTTTCTTCTCATGACTATTCCACCAAATATATGTAAGGAAAAAAAAGTAGCATGAAACATATTATCGCAAAAAAAATTCAGTAAATAACATATGCAACCATCAAACTAGTCCCTTTTACAATGTCGATGTTGAAACTAGCATTACAAGCGCAGCACTCTCCAATGTTCTTATCAAAGCAGCAGCAGCAGTTTCATGCAATCAAGGCTTACTCACTTTTAAAGAAAATATATACATGCTCGGGCAGTCAACGACCCACTAGAACCAAACATCACCAAATCGGACCTAAATCCATAAATGCAAATTAATCCCAGAAGAGAAATAAAGATGATGTTGTGAACATTAATATTACACATACCCTGAGCGGAATACCCGGCCTAAAGGGAGAAAGGAATATAGGGTCCCTCCTCGCCTAGGCCCTATTCTTTGAGGAGAAGGCCAATCGATGAGGCTCCTAGCCCTAGCTACATGTGTACTCACCCTCATCCATTTCTCTAAGGCTCATTCTCAGTCAAAAATATCACATAACTAGGCCACCGACATGATTCTCAAATCAAAATCACACTACCAAAAACCACTTACGAGTCAAAACCAAAAATTTACCTCCAGACACTGTGACCTGAGAAAATGGCTTCTCCTACGTTCCTAAAACACACATTTTTGTACTAAATCAACTTCTGGAGGGAAAAAAACTTCCAACCCAAAACATCACGCTACAAAATTATGAGCACAATATATATACTTTCAGCTATTGTATCAAATTAGAAGTGAATCGAAAGGTGAAAAAAAACTAGAATGAAGATGTACGATAATTATTTTGAACAAGAACTAAACCTCAAGAAGCCTCCATAGACGTGTCACTGTACTGAGGTTCGAGCCTGAGAGGAGAGTGAGTGAGCGAGCGATGAGCTTGGGCTTTGACTGATGTGAATTAATGGGCCTAGCCTTTTAACAGTTGGGCTCGACTAAAAAGGCCCATTTGATGAGTCGACGTGGCGAATGGGAAACGAGTAAACGACCCCTTCCCACACGTGTCCCGCAATAAGTGGTGCAACCAAGCAGAAGGTAGGCTGTGACGCACATCCCGGGGACGTTATCAAAACCCGTTTTGACGAGCCATCTAGAAGCGATCATGTGTATAAAACGCGGAAAGGGAAGGTCGTTTTTATGTGAACCAGCTGATCAGAGAAGAGAAGAGCTCGCCGGAAGGTGAAACAAAACCGTCGCATTTCGCCGTCGATCTCCGATACCGTAATCATGGTATTTTGATGATTCATTTCGAATATTTTATCGATTTCTCATCTGATCGGTTCTTGTGCATTTCATATTTCATGTTTTGCGGATAGATCGTGTGTGCTCAATTTTCTTGTAGATCTGAAACGCGATTCGTGTTTAGTGTTGATTGTGTAGCGTCGTGTTTGATTGAGCTCAAATTGATTGTTTAGTCGGTAATTACTTGTTAATTTCCATGTGAGATGTGCATTGCTAGGAAATCAATTGAAATTGATTGTTAACTGTGTGACACAACAAAATTATGTGATTATGTTTCGAGGCCCTAGGCATTGCTAGGTTTTGAGTTGATGTTATGTAAAAATTGCTTGCTCTTGTAAAGATTGTGTTAGCTGTAGAAACGGACGTCAAATTATATAGCTCTAGTTGCAGCTAGGGGCTAGTTGGGCGGAGAGGGTCTTCTGGTGATTAATCGGGATTGATAGGATTGATCGAGTACTAATCGGACATGTCGGAGATTTTTAGAACACTGGTTGTAGTTTTGATTAAAGCTGAATTTAAATGTCAAAAGGGCAATAACTAAAGGACGTGGTGAAAGTGACAGAGACAGAGACATCATGTGATAAACATAAAATCGGTGGTTTCAATCACCATGTCAGTATTGTTGATAGAAAAATGTTTGAAAGGACATGTGAATGTTACATTCTGATGTATAGCTATTTTTTGCGCCACCTTCACGTTTCATTTTTGATGAATTCTATATGTTCTTAGGCTTATGTTGTGCCTGATGTGTGATAATAGTAAGGTTCGTCAATTTTCCTATGATGGTATTTTATTTTCTTGTAACGAAATTGTTATCTGTTGTTCATATTTATACAGACAACATCAAGGCGTCTTGCAGATAGGAAGATATACAAGTTTGAGAAGAACATCACGAAGAGAGGGGCAGTGCCCGAAACAACAACTAAAAAGGGAAAGGACTATCCAGTAGGCCCTGTTCTGCTCGGGTTCTTCGTCTTTGTTGTCATCGGATCATGTTAGTCTCTCTATATCTATCTTTTTCCTCAACTCCATATCTAGTTATGTGAATTGTGCAATACCTTGACTCTTTGGTTAGTTATGTATGTAGATGATACTTGTGGAAAATGATTTTGCATTCCTCCTTCAAAGGAGATCATTAGATATCACATCTCCTACATCACTCACAAATATTTAATTGGGTAGTGAATACTTTAAATTTCTTGTCAACATATGTAGTATGATGATGAGGATTCCACTCACCATCTATGTCTTACCGTTTGAATCACTAAGAGTAACTCCAACTCAAAGTTCCTAAAACCCCAAAATTACTATTCGATAATTGTCAAAAGTCGATGTTTCATCCCTATCTAACTTCAATATAATTCTCTAAATATATCTTCAAATATCACATCAATACTTTTCAATATCAAATTTAAAACAATTTATTTTTATTCATTTGCTGAAGATAAGTGGAAAATGAATGGAATAAAAAAACTAGTCCTCAAAACCCCTAAAAATATATATGAGGTTTTGGGGTCTGGTTTGAATTGTTCTAAGATAAATACCAACAGAGTTGCACAGGTTATTATAGGGAAAATAGCAAAAAAGTGTCAAGTACTTCGTTAATAATAATAGGTGTTAATTGTTATGAATTTTGGTTTTTTTGTGAAAAATATTTGTATTTTCTTTTTAAAAAATGACGAAAATGTGCTTATAATTAAGGTTTTTTTTTAGTTTAAGATATAATTTTGAAATAAAAAATTAAATTATTTTTTAATATAGGGCCATTTTGTCATTTATTAAAAAAAATACTTGCATTTTGTAGGGGAAAAAACTCTTGCAAAAATATAATAGGCTAACTTTTTTGCCAATTTTCCTTTATCATATCATAGCGCCCATGGAGGCTATATTATAAAACATCATGCAGGGTTGAAACTATGGAACCTTATTAACCTGTAGCTAAGTATGAACAGTATGTCCCTTTGCACACTGTAGGTGACATTACCCATATATTACTTCATTGAATTGATAGCATACTGTTTAGCTCATTGATTTCACACTAGATATGGGTGTGGTGAAATTGGGTTCATGGAAATGAAAACTAGTTTATTTTTCTCCTTGTTGCTTGCTAGTGACATTATTTTTCTCTACAACAGCTCTGTTTCAGATAATCAGGACAGCAACAGGTGGTGCTGCACTCTGATCCTAATCTTTGAATGTCAGAATGGGAAAGTTTCATGTGTCACCTGTTTTTATCTTCTATTAGCGTGTAGTTAATTGATGACCTTACATTTTACTAGATCGGCCGTTACAAAACGTTGTGATTGAAGAACTCAAAAACTAAATAAATACTCTCTTTTTTACATTCCTTTATTGTCTCGATTCATACATGTGTGTCACAGATCAACTCATATGTAATACCCTTTTGTCAACCTTAATTCCTTGTGATTTAGATGAGTCCATTTCTGGATACAATTGCACTACAGTGACAAAAGACTTAAAATTCACAAGCATAAAATTTTGTCCTGTACTGACATGGTGACTGAAAATTCGTGAGAATGACATGGTAATTGTGCATAGTTCAGAATACTGACATGCAAGGAACAAACAAAACCAGCCATAACAGTTGAGGAGGCTTGAGACTAGCATGTGAAATTTAAGATACAATAAACACAGTATCATCTAGGAAGCAAGCATATTTTACTGTCTTCTAAATTCCAAGTTATTTAGGCATATATGCTTGCGCATAACAAGGAAAGTTCAACATTATGAATAAGAAAATGTGTGGTAAAGACAAGTTCGTACATAATTAAGGCAAGAAACCAGTACCGAACAACAGCACGCTCCCATCCCATCTCCGGCAACAGGAGGGGGGGAGGCTGAATTAAGCTGAAGCAGTCAAGCACGGGTAAAAGGCGGTGCCACAGGCAATCCACTGCCGCTTCCTGCCACCACGAGGAACCATGCACCCCGGAACCTTCAGCCATTCCCTGGTGAAGACATTGTAAGTCACTAATCGATTCATCTGTCTCGATCTCAATGACAGCATGAGCAAACCCTTGTTGCCCAAGCATGTCATCCTAACGTGCTTCCCGTAAAACTCTAAGCACCATATGTTTGGCATTCTGTCAACCTCCTTCCACAAGAGCGTCATCTTCTGCAGCTCCCATATGCACACGCAAGTGGCAGCGTTCTTCGTGAGAAGCCCCACCAGCATGATCCGCCCCCTGCACTCTGCCAGCGTGTAATCAGTTAGGTGCAGTGGGGATGGGATTATGTATTGCGTCCAAATCCCAGTATCCATATCGTAGGACAAGACTCCTTCTGGATCAGACCGCATGAAATAGAGCGTGTTATCTATGGAAACTGCCTGTGAGCGGAAGTTCAGTGATAACGGTAGCTTGATACAGGAAGGCATGCTTCCTGGACAAATCCAAGAGTTTTTCATGGAGTCGTAAACTTCATATTCACCGTCGCAGCCCACCCAGAGAATCTTGTAGCCCTCACTTGTGGACGTTCCATTCAGAGTCATCCCAACAGCAACACGAGACCAGACCCTAACTGACCTAGCCGGCAACTCCCGGGAAGTTTGAGTCAGAGGGTTGCAGACGAAGAAGTTTCGGTGACCTATATCGAGAAAGCAAACCAGACCACCTGCTGAAGCTACTGGCAAGACAATCATCTTTGTGGGCAGGCAGGAAATAGTAGGGTGGTGCCATTTCTTTGAGGAAGGATCGTACATGGCTCCAGAGTTGACATTCTCGTGAGTGATGGTGAAAAACCAGGGGTTGGGTTGTGTGACTTGGTCACAGTGCTGAGAAAAACTTTGGGAGATCAGCATGGAGTTCCATTTCCTGCAAACTGAAC
Organism: Geranium phaeum; assembly: GCA_036898005.1. NCBI lineage: Eukaryota > Viridiplantae > Streptophyta > Magnoliopsida > Geraniales > Geraniaceae > Geranium > Geranium phaeum. The sequence goes on from JAYMTS010000560.1 coordinate 8,089, forward strand.
GAAAGCGGAAAAATGTTGCAATGGGAAGCCTTGCAATGACAGCTTCAAAAAGATCTTCGGGAAATTCTTTCCAAATCTGTTGTTCCATAGCCTCATCTGCAGTTGTAGTTCCAGTTAACTTCCCCCGGGTTCGCTCTTTTCTACATTTCTTCAGGGGTGGAGGCTTGTAAGGTTCCAGCATCTTCAAACTTCCAGATTTTCCAGCTGCCATCACTAGACTGTAGTAATCATCTGATTCTGCTGACTCGTCAATGTTGAGGAAACACCATCTGTGCAAAATGAAACCCATGTCATTTATATATTCTCTACTTCAATATGTTGTACTTATTCCTTTGGCACTGGGGCGTCAGGGGAAACAAAAGCATCGAGACTTGAATGGCATGCACAATGCATTGCAAAGTAGTAGTATTCATTTTGAACATATAGTAGATTATAACATAAGCACCAATTAACACCACTCTAACCTATCGGAATGATAACGTCACAGTTGACATCTATAAACAAAAGTTATTCGCTTCACTGTTTCATCAGTTCCATGAAGCTCATTCCTTGATTTGAAGCATCAGCTTAAAACATGAAAGGAAGCAACATATTCTCACGTCCCATCTTCTTCAGTTTCCAAATCCCATACACATGTTTAAGCATCAGCAAACAACAAATATGCTAGGGAGCCATGTGTAAACTAAAGAGTCGAGATTAAATGTTTTTACAGCTTAAAGAAATGAGAGGCAACTCATGTTAGTGTTCCAGTTTATAGGGGAAATGATGTTTGTGTGTATTGAAGAAAATGAGGGAGAACAAATGTTCTGATAAGTTGGCTTTAAGATGAGATTCTCTTACGCATCACTGAAAGAAAGAAAGAATTGACAAACAGGTATCAGGTATGTTGTACTTGTATTTTCATTTGAGCAAAGTATAAGGGCTTTGTGAAAAGATATATATAGTATACTTGAAAGAAATGATACAGTGTGACATATAGACAATGTAATCACCCAAGACGATAATGATCGAGTTGTAGTAACTGCATTTACAAGATTCAGAATCACTATGGGAAAGTTTCTATTCGGCAGGAGGAATTAGTTAGCAACACTACTAGGGCATACAAGAAAAGGTTTTATTAGATTACTAAAAATAAACTTTATTTGATTTAACTCTAGAAACTGCATGCATATTTCCATAAACCTTTATCAAATAACCCACAAAAAAGATAAGAATTAAATTCCCCGGCAACTGAAAAGCCCACCGACAGTTGTCTAGTTTACAATCATGTTTCAAACTTCAAATGCCTAATAGCACGAACTGGACCTCAGCCATTTAATTACCTACTATATAACTCCAAAATTTCTCTCCTATAAGTCGCGTATCATTCAATTATCACACCTCACAAATTTTCTTCTTTAGCTCAATCTCTTCCCTTTTCTGTCCAAAATGTGGGTTAAATCTATGTTTCACCAAGAGGTCAGACTAATATGCAATTTAGCAAGTAGTTCCACAAATAAAATAAGATTTTTCCACTTTTAGCAACAAATTAGGATGCTATATTAGGAACATAACGAAGCAACACTACAAATCTTCCAAAGCTGGGTTTCAAATTGAGCATTAAACACAAACAAACCAACTACATGGCTACAAATTTGGAGTTAGAAAACAAAAACGAACAACAAATTTAGAAACCACTACACTAAGCATCAAAACACCATCTCACATCAATTCCCATGGAGAGTAAAATAAACACAGATTGTGAAAAGAAGCCCCAATTTCAGAGAAACAACAATGTCAGTATTCAATTACACCAAAAATCAACATCAAAGGTAAGTTAAAGAGAAAGAAACAGAACAACAAGACAAACACACAAACAAACAAACAAGGCAGTACCTAAAACCCACCCATAATTATAATTCACCAGAACAGCCCAACCCAAGAACCCTAGCACATAATCAGAAACCGAGAGAAATCAAGAAAACCTAATGAGCAAAAAAAGCAAGAATCAGGTGAATGTTAGGTCGCAGAGCACAATAAGCAAATCCTGGGAACGAAATCGAGATCCAGAGAAGGAGAGACCTGTTGGGAGGTTGAGGAGGAGAGAGTTCGAAGAGCTCTTGAAGCTGACCGATGAGCTGCCTGAGCATGGCCAAGCCTTCCATGCCCTGGAAGGGCCGGAAATGATAGGAGCACCCACCTCCGGCGCCGGAGGAGAAATGATACCACCACTCCACCGAAACAAAACACACAACACAACACAACACAACACAACACAACCTTCTCTGTTTCTCTCTCT